>VXAU01005930.1:808304-882512 GCA_013399695.1 Formicarius rufipectus
AAAAAAGAAAAAAAAAGAAAAAAAAAAGAAAGGAATACGTTTCAGGATGATAGAGTTCCTTTAAATTAAGCATTTATTATGGCACTTAGTCAAAATCCTCAAGACAAAGCTCCAGCAATTAAAAAAAAAGAAAAAAAAGCTTACTTAGAATACGTACCAAAAACCCCAAACTCCCTTGATGATTAATTGCATTGAATAATTGGGGCTCTTAAGAGATACAGTCAATAAGACCAAAAAGACATGGTTTGTGTAAATTATGACTCCTCACGACTTGCATAGACCCCTGACCCCTGAAAGCCATGCTGATAATACCAGGGTAGTTTTTATGAAATGAGCATGACATGCTTGGTTTATTTTATCCACAGTTTTCATCTCCATCAAGACCAATCACTGTCTGTTAAAGAATCATTTGTTCTTGTGTCAAGCCCTTTTGTTATTCTTTGTAGACGAGTCATCAAGTGAGAGTAGCTCTCTGAAATCTTTGTTTTATCAAGACACTGAATTTGCTGTAGTCAAGAAAGCATGATGTAACCACGAGACACAGATAAAACCTGGACAAAATTCAAAGCAAAATAAATTCCTAATTGATATGAGATTAAACAGATAGTAACGTAACAAACTTTTTGAGAGAACCAAGTGCCAAGGAGAGATGTCAGATCATGTACCCTGGAGTAAAAGACTGTCATCCCAAGAACCTCAGCTAAAGCTACAAAAGCACACTACTATCAGGGAATGTATTTTAAATGAAAGAGATACATGGAAACACTGGGTTTGTGAAAGAGCTAATTCTTCAAGAGAAAAATACAGAATCTGTTAAAATCTTTGATAAGTGAAAACTGTGTACCATCACCTGTTTTAAAGACATGCCACATAAGTGGATGCATTAATATGTGCACATTAATTTCCCATATCCTTTATAGTTAGGTGCATATCATAGCAAAGATAAGGACTTAAGTCTAATTACTGCTGTTTTCTCTTCCTTTGTGAATACCTATGCCCTGTTCAGAAGATGTCAGACAGAACATTATTTTGGAATGCTGGGTAGTCTGGATTTTCAGTAAGCCTGTTCTATGATTCATAGAAGAAAAGGTTTTTCAAAATATCTGACAGCTGTCCAAGCAATTGCTTTTAGATTATTACTATTATTACTGTTACTATCACAATAAAACAGCATATTAGTTTAATAGGTCAAGTGATCAGTCTTCAATTAGAACCAAAAGCTCATCAGGATAACTGGTAGAAAGCAAAGAGGGGTCTTTTAAAAAAAAATAAATTAATCCTGTCTACTTTCATGGTGGCTGTAAAACTCTTAGACATGTTCTCCAGTGTAGTTAATCTAACAAAGATCAGTATTTTTACATAAAGAAACAGACCTTGAGATTGTCAGGTTTTATATTATATAATTCAAGTAATCCTTTGGGGAAACAACATCCTTTTTTCTGGAACACAGCCAGAGAAAGCAGGGCTCACAGGAATAGGGAAACATGAAGAAAAACATGGGGAAAAAATATTTAATATTGCACTATTAATGAAAGAAAAAATCAATACAACAGCAATAGAAAAACTGCATGGCATTGCTCAAAAAAAAATAAATCTGTTTCTCATATATTCAAAACTGGAGCCAGGAGGAAAGGGAGGAGGGAGAAACATTCTAAGGCATCTGATTAAGTTCTAAAATAAAATATTCCAAGAGCCAAAAAATATAGAATGACAGTCCATTTAGACTACAACAGGGTGAGGACAGAGCTAGAATATCACTGAGCAGCAGTTTATAAGAAACAAAAGGCGAGATTCTGGAAATTTCAATCAATTGTGCAAAGAGGAAAAAATGAAATCCAGATACTTACAGGGCAGAATGTGTGAGCCTCATTCTCCAAAACATGATTCTGCAAATAATTTAGCTTAAGAAAAAAAAATCCAAACAATGTCTGATTCCTTTCATCAGCAAATACTTTTCCTACAGATTATCTCCTTCTAACTTAAATGCAAAACAGCTGTCTTTTTTTTCCACTACCACTAATGTTTTAAGGGGGTGAGTAATGTATAGTAGGTGTACAGTATTTTGTGTTTTCAGAGTGCTGTGCATTCACTGACTAATGCTCAGAACAACCCTGTAAAGGTAAATAAATAGACACAAATAAGAGTAATATCTTTACTCTCATTAAATTAAGCATGGGAAGGGAGGGATCACTAAGCTTCCTCTTGCCCTGGGACAAATACACTACATGCACTTACTGCTCTTCCTTTTAAAACAATTAGCCATTTGGAATCTCTGCTCTCTCTAATGGCTTTCTGCCTCACCTCGACTGGAATTCATGCCAAGAATCTTACAAGTTAAAAAAGGTCCATATAATCCTGCTGTAATTCTCAAAAGCTGCACGCCACAAACAAGTGGCTAGATTGCAGCTTTAGAAGGCTCCAGGATATTAAATTCCCATGTGTTTCTGCTCACGTTCTGCAGCTACTCCAGCATAAAGCTCTGTAATAGATCATACATATTGCCATTTGTGACCCAGAAGGAAAGCACTGAATCTTTTGTGTTCAGCTTCAATACACTGATTTTGATTTTCATAAAGGATTTTTTTTTTTTAATTCACCCACCACCAATCAGTTCACAAGCTTTAATGAAGTGGAAAATTGGACCACTTTTGATTTTCTCCCCCACTTTATAAACACGTATTTTCTGGAATAGTTAAAAATACTCTTTACAATGTGTCCTAACACTCATAAAAACTTTTCAACAGAACCATACAGTACTAGTTCAGTTCTCATTCAGCCACAGAACAGTTGGAAAATGCTGAACTAAACTAATGCTGAGATTGTTAATAAAAGCAGAAATCAATTTCATACTCGTAAATTCAGCTTTCATATAAAAAGTCACTAAGAACATATGTAGGCTGATCTCAGTAAACACTGATCATTAGTTATATCATCAAATGTTAGTTTCTCCAATACATAAAAAAACTCTACAGCATCTAGTTCTATCCTCTAGCCTTCTGTGAAAAAATAGCAACTTTTTTCAGATTATTTGTAGTAAGATCTACTGTGATTTTTATCTCCTTCAATACTTCACCCTTAAAGAAGCACAAACCTGGACACGGAACACTGAACATCTCTATGCCCCTCCCTACTACCTCTGTATTTTGTAGATGTACTGAAAGCTATGGCTTAGTCTGTGGCACTACAATTACTAAAACCATATCACAACAACACCAGACCCCTATTTGAAAAAATTCCATCTGGACTGAGCAAGCCACATGCCTGTATTCCCAACAAATAATCCAGAAGGAATGATAACTTCATTCATACCAGATTGCACCTTCATACCGACCACTGGAACATAGATGTGGAGCAGAAACAAATGATGTGGCATAAAAGTCAGGCAGTTCAGGCACTATGTGATCTGGTATGGAACTCGCTGGTAAAAAAAATGAATGGGTCAGGATATTTTAAGCAACTCCAAATGATGAGAACAAATTTTTCCTTCTGTTTCCATCCTCTCCTTTCTCCTCCTCCCTCTTCCTTTCTTTCCCCTCTCCACTCTACATGGCTCCTGAAGTCAAACGTACCATGTCAGTGAACAGCAGTCCAGGACCCAACTGCAAGTTCACTTCCATAATAACAGTCAGCCATTGCCTATTAGAGTTCCTCACTTCAATGACAGCACAGTACATTCAGGGTATTTATCCTCAAATCAGAAGGTGCTGTGGGCCTGATTGTTCTAGAAGATAACTTACTCTGTAGGTTACATTAGTATGAAAGAGAACTTGAAAATAAAGTAAAAATAAAAATGCAGTTATTGGCATTGCCCTGTTTGGTTGAACAAAAATACAGCTTCAAGAGTAAGGTTCTGATACACAGGAAATAACCTTCATTTCAGATTTAGCAACATGAAATCCAGGAAAAGCCTAAGGATTCAAATGAAAATGAGAAATAAAGGAAGAAAGATAAAATTATATGAGGAAAAAGACTGCAAACTCTCATCTAGTAAAGTAGCGTAAAACTGTGTGGTCTTCATTAGTCTACTACCAAGACAATCAATAACTTTTTGGCAGCAACTACTGATTAAGCAAAAACATCAATCAGTCACTTTTTTCATGTCACCCACTCTTACAAATATTCTGTCTACTAAAATCAAACAGAACTCTCTTACCAGTCCTGTAGGAACTCCAGTTTTCGGTATTTTAGGACTGTACATTTTTTTCCCCCAAACAAAAAAACTGAGTCACCAAAAAAAGTGAACAAAAAAAAAGGTATTATTTTTATGTTCACTGAGTTTTAAATTGATATGTTTCAAATAAAATTTGAACATACTGTCAGGCCTGCAAGAAATATTTCTTAGAACATGACCTACAAAAGAACTGTACTCTGTCCTTTGCAGTATCTTTTTACTTCATTTCATTTCAGCCCAATGAGAAGCAAAGCTTTTGTGAGGCTTAAAAAAAAAAGAATAAATGAAGATTTTGATTTATATTGAAAAATTACATTATTATATTGCAATGACTTCATAATCATAACCAATGTACTTGGCGCATAAACTGTTTACCACTTATTAGATTTGCTAATTAGGGTGTTGCAAGGTCTTTATGTTTCTGCATATAGAATTTTATGCATGAAATGCAGCAGCACTGAAAGTAAAACACTTGGGTTAATACCTCTAATGAGTGTAGCAATGCAATGTCCACGCCTTCACTCTGGTCACAATGGTCTCCATTTATCTAGATCAATTGTTTTTCATAATTTCTCTTAAAATGCCAAAGAGACCACTAGACTGAGCAGAACTAAGTTAAATTTCAAAGCCATTTACTCACTTTTAGAGAAAGAGGAGTATCAAAGCATTCAGTTCTGTTTTCCTCTCTGCTCAAATGTTTTCCTGTTTAAGCTGCCACAAGACTCTGGCTGTAGACAAGAAGAAACTGTAGTGGCACTGGGGCAGGGGAACTCCTGGGCATATCACATTTGCAAATTACTACTACTGTATCTTAGAACAACCAGAATTAACTACATTCAGACAACTTTCAAAAGCCACAAAAGAAAAAATTTACTGAACAGGAGGATATTTCAGAAGATTACATGAAGGCCCACAGGGGAAATGTAAAGGTGTCCTCACACAATACATTGTTGTTTATGTCCAGTAATAATCCAACCTAAAATCTAAAGAAACAGCTACTTGCAAAATAATAATATGACACATTGGAATTTCAGCAAAACTCAACTTGGCCATCAGCACTTGTGAGTTCTCCAGGAAAACCCTTCCTCACACTGTCAAATTCTGTCAAGGAAGCTTGACTTTACAGCAAAATAGAGTAACTCCTAACATAAAAGAAAACTTAACCATAAGCTCTCCATAAATCTTTTACCATTAGGTTTTCACGTACTGTGGAATCCTCGGGACCTCTAAATCTGTGGGTACACACCAGAAGTGGTTTTGTGTCAAAGCACAGCAGTGCACTATGACTGGACCAACACTGCCCAGGATCACCCTCCCTTTGTCCGTGCCAGCCTCAGTTATTACAGTGTTTAATTGCAACTGTTCATTTGCTACAACATCACGCTAATTAACCACAGGGCAGAATTAATTCTGTGCCAACAGAATCAACCCCTTTATCCAAGCAGCCTCATACAGTCAACCTTGGTGGAATTCCTTCCTCAATTACTGAAGACAGTCACTGAGAACTCCACAGGACCATGCACAGTTTTGGAGTGCAATATAAATAAAAAGACAGAGAAGAGCTAGATTGGCACACGTAAAAAGCAAAGGGATGAAGGGCAGCAACAATAAATTAGCAACTGCAAGAGGGCAGAAAGAAAGGGCTAATGAAAGCTGAGAACACACATAGCATTTAGAAAAGCTCTAAGAAGGACAGAAGAGAATGAGCTCTGGGCACAGAAAACAAAGAAGCAAAAAAGCCTACCCAGAGGCAAACTATAAAACTCAATGAACATCTGCTGACTGAGCCTTGAGGCTCTAAATACAACCATTATGAGCTGGAAAAAAAAGGACTGTCAGCAGTTTTGCTAACAATTTACCTTTAAATACATAAATAGGAGACCTCATGGTCTAAAAATCCTATGTGTTAAGATCATCCTTTTTTATAAATCTCAAATTTTCTTAAAGTTACTAGATGACATTGTCTCTTCAGGTAATACCATCAAATATGCATTAAAGCTACAATACTGCCATTAAAAAGTAAAACTGTCCCAACTCAGCATATCATTAAAATAATCTAAAAATCTTTTACTATAAAGAGTTTTTGCAGTATAATTACATAACCATGCCCAAACAAGACACATTCCTCTCTGCAAGACCAAGCCAGGCAACTGCAATTGAGTTATCAGTTTGACTAACAAAATTTCTGATAAAGCATGGTAATAGAATGTGACGAATAAATTGAAATGTAAGTTCTGATACACTACAATGACAGAATTGCATCAGTAATGGTGTACAGCTTATTTCAGCTCCTTAAATGAAACGTACAGTAAAATACAAAGCATCCCTGTCATGGCAATGGTAGCATCTATTACTGGCATTTCAAATTCAACACAAAGCTTACTGTCAGTTGTTCTATTTATAATTGCTGTACAAAAGACAGGGTATTACACTTGGTCTTGATATATAATACTCACTAAATCTTGCCAGTACGGTCCTTTAACCACTCCAGGATAAGTCAGATAGATAAGTGAAGGCTACCAACTGTTCACAATTCCCATTCAGACAAATAAACAGTGCAGCTTTAGACACAGTCCAGTCTGATAGAAGAAAAACCTAGAAAATACTAAAAGAGTGACATATAACTGCACCATGAATTACTTCACGGACTCCAAAAGACCACATAAATTCACCATTTTAATTTCTCAGTTAAATCTGTCTTCTCTAGATTCAAAAAAGAATGCTGACTCCGTTGTCAGCATGATGCCCTGAAAGCTCTTGAAGTCATGAATCAGCAATAATGGCAAATGTTCACAAATGAGAAACTTATGGAACTTCTTATAGTAAGTCTGAGGTTTATTTCTTCTAGATACCTTCCCACTTCTCCCTCTCCCTTTCCCAATAGATGGTAGTTCCTGTTCTCAGCTTTCCCCACAGTTAGAGTACTTCCATCCTGATGGCACCAAGTACCAGACAGAGCGTTCACACCACTGGGATAGAACGGTAGCTTTAAGAGACAGACCCTTTTATGGCAAAGGAGGAGGGGATTACTAAATTTCAGCTTTGTTTTAATCCACTGGAAACTGTGCTTTTGAACCGTGAATGAGCCAGAGTGTGTATGGGTCTTGACCACAGTAGAATTTCCTGCTTCTAAGAAACAGTGTCCCATCAGTGGCTGACAGCAACACACAGATATGCCACAGAGATCTGTCATCTTCAGGGGACTTGGTACAATGCAGTACTAAACAACCAAGACTCCTGTGCCCACATCAGGACTTAATCACATTCTTCTTAGACTGAATTTACTACAAATGTGTCTCTGAAATCGAAGTTTAATTTCAAAGCTAATTTAAGTGAACAAACTGAGCTGGATTTTGGATAAACTGCAAACTCATTATCACTAGAAACTCCCACATTACCATATTTAAGAAAACAAAATCTAAATTTAAACTTTCCTACTGTGATTTATTTCTGGAGTACTGCTTTTTCAGATCCTTATGAAGATGGCATTATACAAGACAGAACATACATAATGTCAACATCTGGTAAGAACTAAAACTGCAAAATTCTTCCTTTGTTCTCATGGAAGGAAAAATTCTTTCACGAAAAGCCGCTATAACCTACTCTAAAAATTAGCAGCAACGGCACAAAGAGGAACAGTGGAATGATTTTTTTCCTTTTATTTAATTGGTAAAGGTCATGCTTGTAGTATTTTGCCGCCTTTTTTTCCTTTCTTTCTTTTTTTTTTTACCAGGACCATGAAAAATCTACTAACTTCTAATAATACCATTCAGCACAATAAAATTAAGCATTTAAATAAACTGAGAATTTCTGAAGGATATGAATTCCTTGTAAGGAATTAATCATGGTAGGACACCACTCTCCCTCTTTCCATTCCAAGACAGAGGAGTTTCTGACAGGATTAACTAAATAAATGTTCTTCAAGTGAATATTTTGTTTATTCATGAAGAGCTCCCTGGTGGTTTTTTAATATTTTTTTTTCCTTTTTGATTCCAGTATGTACCATGCTTCTATCATCTTCAAAGGCACAACAGTTCATGCACTTACAGAAGTATTATTTGATCACTCTCATGACAACAAGATGGTGAAGTTTATGATCCAGAGAGGAGAGAGGAGGTCAAAAATCATGATCACAACCACAGCCTTCACTCAAACATCCCCTTGGAAAAGTCACATGGGATAAGGTCCTGAAGGGAAAGAGGCCTAAGAAAGCTGGACACCAAATTGAACATGAGCCAGCAACATGCTCCTGCTGCAAAGAAGGTGAATGGTGTCCTGGGCTGGATTAGGAACAGTATTGGCAGCAGATCAAGAGAAGTGATCCTTTTGTTCTTCTCAGAACTGGTGACACCACAAGCAGAGTGTTGAGTCCAGTTCTGGGCTCCCAGTACGGAACTGACTTGGACACACTGAAGAGGGAGTCCAGCAAAGGGACACCAAGATGACAAATGGCCTCACACACCTCTCCTGTGAAGAGAGACTGACAAAGCTGCAACTGTTCACCCTGGAGAAGAAGAGGCTCAGGGCGGTCTCAGCAATGTATGTTACACCTGAAGGGAGGGTGCAAAGAGGACAGAGCCAGGCTCCTTCCAGTGGTGCCCAGTGGCAGGACGAGGGGTGATGGACACACACTGAAACACAGGAGGCTCCTCCTGAGCATCAGCAAACACTTTTTCACTGTGAGACTGACCAAGCATTGGCACAAGTTACTCAGGGAAGTGGTGGAGTCTCCATCCTTGGAGATATTCAAAAGCCATCTGGGACTTCTATAGTCTTGGGTACCCAACTCCAGGTGACCTCACTTGAGCAGGGACTTAGACCAGGTGACAACAAGAGGTTCCTGCCAGTCTCACCCATTCTGTGATTCTATAACGGGAACTGAAATCTCATTACTGAAGAATACAATTATGTAACATTCTGAATGACATATGACACTTACCTATAACTCATTGGTATCAATTACTATGCTTAAAATGGCTTAATTGAGCTATAAAAAGTGATTCAGCATAACACATAATGCAGAAGAGGAAGCTGAAGAAGTTCTCACAGGAAAGGATAAAACCTACCTTCATGAAAAGTGATTAACACATTTACTTCCATTGCAGAAGCCATAGGTATTCACAAAGTTTCACAAAGTAAGATAATTCCAGATATTCAAAGGTATTCAATCCTTCAGGATGTGAGACAGAGTTGTTAAGTTTTAAAAGGCATGAAAAAAGTTCTGTTTTGTAGATATCTTTCTCCAAGTAACTAGATTAATACAGATCTCCATGCCATCATGACTTGACTCTTATGAATCAATACACTTTTTTTCTACTTTGCCCCATAGGAAAGATATTCATCAGTGGAAGAGGAGAAATACATAGATTCAATCCATTCTTTAATCCAGCTTCTCATAAGACAGAAGGAAAGCATAATTGGAAATACTGTTAACAATTTTTTTCCTTCACATATAGCAGCCACCTATATGCTTCAGGCAGAGATAAATTTTTCCCTCCAAGATTTAAGTTACTTACATATTTCACTGAATGAAACTGCATGCTTATTTTAGCACGGGCCAGACCTTCCACCAGGTGAGTTATACCTGGTGGGACACTGACTTGTGGTACATCAAGCATCCTGAGGGAATCATGTGTTCCTACAGGAATGGGATGACAATATATAAAAACAAGAAAGAGCTTATGAATATGTAGACCACCATGAATTTAAATAAAAAGAACCTAGTATGCCTGAAAATCAGTTTAAATAAAAAGAACCACCTCAGCCAGTAAATCAGACAGCACCGGTATCAGTAACTTGAAAAAAATTACACTGTACTGTGCTATGCATTTTAAAAAAAAAAAAAAAAAAAAGGAAAGGGATAAGGGGTGGAAAAATGAACTTAACTCCTGCAGATGTAATGTAAAACAAAACTGGTTTACATATAACGCACTGAAGGAAAAAAAAAAAGTAAAGCATGTAGCAGAGCAAAGGAGAGTCCTGAGAGAGTCCACCATTCCAAAGTGGGCACCTCGTCTCTCCTGCAGATGCTAATAACCAACCTGGTTTCTGTACGTGGCTCCAAAACCCATCTCAAGTATATGAATCTGGGCAAAGGAAGGATGGTAACAGCTGAGGAGCTACCTGAAGAATGGCACTATGATCCCAACTACAGTTAACAGCCAGCAGATTGTCCTACCTAACACCTGGCAAGAGGTTAAGGGTAAGCAACCTGTGCAGTATAGATAGGATGCAAAGTTCAGAAGATTATCAAACTAGATGTATTCAGCCCCCTGAAGGATAGGCAGTGAGTACAGTTTTGTGCAGGATTATCACAGCCTACTGTAGATGAGGTCAGATAACAATGTCTTTGCAAGTAAATGGTACATCTGGGTTTATAGTCTGCAAGGGATAGACTTTTCAAGATAGGCACTTGTGCTGTTTTGAGGGAACAGCAGCTTCAGCCAAACCCCTGTAAACACAGTTCAAAAGGACAGAGAGTCATCAATGAAATGGTTCTGGACTTACAGGACTGTAACAATCTTGTATTTCTCTGTCATTACAACTATGAATCACAGGTCTGTGTTGACAATTACTATTCTATCACTGCAACCAAATAGTTTACTTCTTTGGAAACATTTCAAAAAGTTGCTCTGGTAGATCAGAAATCAGAGGTGCTTTTTTGAGCCTAGCAAACACTGAAACAGCCTTACATTTTAAAATGTATACATGACCTATTTTTAAAAGAGTATCTAATTTCAGTTATCAGCAGATGGCCATAATCCTGATGCAAATTTCTACTTTTTGATGTATTACATTCTAGTAATATTCTGATAACCTGCAATAAAATCCAGCTTCTGAAGCATTTCCAAAATTCTCCAAACGTTATTGATGGTAATTTACAAAATCTAGTATGTGACCAGTAATACTACAAACAATCGGATTTTAATATGAAGCATTCTTTTTATACATAGGTGGGGTAAATCTAAGCATACCGAAAACACTCTTCCTTTTGTATTCCTCTAAATTTGGCAAGGCTGAAAAGATTTTTGCCAATATTTTAATTCCAATGACAAATTTTCATGTATAATTACGACACAGTGGGAATATGCAAGTCAATTTGCAGAGTCTTAATGAATATTTTTATTCATTAGAGATAGTAAAAATCTCCATCTTCACAAAATACACGTCATCCCTGTGGACAGTTGGTTTACATGGGAAATCCTGACATGGAGCTGAGTAATGAAGACTCCATCAGTGTCAAAAGGCTATCTTAATCAGCATCAGATCCCCACACCAAACCTCTATCCTTCTATCACAGAGAATCTTGGAAACCAGAGATGATCACATATACCTACACAGCATAAGCACATACATTATTACTACATGTAACAGAAAGGTTGAATCAAGCTTTGCCATATTATTTAGAAAGCAAAAATTCCCATCATGAGTAAAACCTGGAACCAGAAGTACCACACAATGCCATAAAGACAGTAAAACTTAAACATTAAGGAAAATGCCCAGAGGTGACATGAACATATTTCCTTTTCAATCATACATCAAACTACTAAGAGCTCAGAACAAAAATGTAATGACACCCTACTGTAGGTGTGCAGTCCAATTCATGTTCTCTCTTCACATGCAGCATAGAACCCTCTGCCTTTGCAAACATTAACCCTACAGTGTATGGATTCTTCTTCCAGAAGCTTTTATTTGTTCCTTTACAGACTACAAACCCACAGATTGTAGAGGAACACAAAAATAACTTCTGAAAGAAGAATCTGTAATTGTTCCCACAGAGCAATCTTCTGGTATGTCCAAGCCTGGTCAAAAACAAAAACATGTTTTATTTTTCCAACACAGGCTGGAAGAGGAAGAGATAAAAGATGATAATATTTATCTCCAAAAATCTTCCAGGAAAGAACTCTTTTTTTATCTATGAATAAAAATGTCAAGTCTCTAAAAGAAATTAGACAATCCAGTACATTGTTAATGGTACTTTGACATCACGTATTTGTCCTAACTGATTTTCACCCCATTTTTCAAACACGGTTTTTTAGGAGCAAGGAATACTAAAATATCAGGCAGACAAGTTACATAATCTTTGCCTTTTTTCCTTTTTTTTTTTCCCCCCTCATTAGGAGGCTGCAGAAGAGCATTATCAGTGCTGACAGTGCTGTGCATTTTGACTTATCTTTTTATAGTGCTTCAATTTAATAATATCCAAGCCTGGAATGCACTCTGTGCTTGATAAGCAGCTCACACAAATCCAGAAAAAAAAATTCTATTCAAAGTGACTATGTTTTTCACACTGGAAATACCATGCATGCTGTCAATACACTGAACATGCCAGAACACCCTCAGCCTGACCATGGATTCGTATCCATGTTCTATCCCATATTCCTAAAATCAGCAGTACAGCTCTCTGATAACATACCAGCAAATCTGCCTATTAAAAAAAAAAACAGATGTCCAAGAAAATCCAAGAAACTTGACCTTTCTCTTTCAAAGTATGCTTTCAAATATATAATTTAACATATTATTTCAAAATAAACTATATAAATACATGGCATTTTTCAAAAAGATAGTCTGTTGCAGATCTAGGAAATGGAGTAGAACTGTATCCAACCTAAAAGTTGCATTCAGACTCGATGGCCACTATCCACAAGCATGTCCACTGAAGTTTCCCACTGAACTATTTTCTTTAAGTATAGATACATCAGTGTGAGATACACACTAACTCTTTAAATTCTGTATTTATATTTTGCATCTAATGCCTCAACATCCCTCATGACAACAGCATGGGAAATTGTCAGGTTTGCAAGGTTGACTAGAAGTTCATAAAGCCCATTTGAACCAGAAAAGAGGAGAGAGTTCACCCAAAGCAAATTTGCAAACTTTGCCTCAGCATCTCTGAAGCAAGAAAGCTGAGAACTATTCTAAGGCTACAGGTGTTATTGCTACCTCCAGATGAAAGGTTTATCCAGCTCTCCACTAGACTCCAGCAAAGAAAGTTTCTCCTTAAGACAGTTTGATTTAAGCATACAGGGTTGTTATGCTCACTTTTGTAAGACTTCAGCAAACACTGTTGACCTTTTTGGTTTGTCTGTTGTTACCAAGGAAATCAGTTATGCAACCTTTCCAAGGTAAAAATAATTTTAAATATGCCATGTTTGGTGTTTGATAAGCACATTCCACTCTCCTCTACTGCAAGGATGCAGTATTCTAAAGGATTAACAATAAGGATTCATCACACTTCCCCAAACATTTTCTGACTGGGGAAAACATCCCTTCTCTGTTGGCAAGACACAGTACATCCTTTTACGTTACAACTTGCACAGACCTTTGACACTGACAGCCAAGGCTATGTCCAGTTATCAGAGATGGAATTGCAGTAGAATATGGTGTTTACTTGCGTTAACCAAGAGGTGTTAGAAATATACTGACACATTTGCCAGAGACCGTTCAGGAAGCAGATGCCATATTAGGATGACATTTACTCATTGTTTTTCTTAGTGGGAAGACTACCAAGCCCAAGAAGATAAAGCAAATGCTTTGAGATTTAATCCTAGCCTTGAACACAATAGAAGACCTCTTCCCCATTCCATCAGTGTTCTTTCCTCAAACATACGTACAAGTGGCAGCACAAGCTGGTGCTTGTTCTAAAATAACAGAGACTCACATGGGAAAGTACCTGAGGGTGAGGATGGCCACTGCTGAACTCCTCCTCTGCCAGAGAGGCTTTGCCCAATATCCTGCTTTTCTGCTGGTTGCTCACCTTCCCCCACAGCTCCCCTCAGACTTACTCACTGGAGCATCTTTTATTTCTGTAATTCTTCTTCTACCGTATCTTTCATCAGAATGTAGTTTCTAAGTAGAGCAGCAGTGGAAGACAAATTTTAAAAGAAACTGCAATATTGTTCTACCATAAAATTATTAAAAAGTCACAATTTATGCTGTTAAAACTCGGTTATCTACCTTCACATCTGGTATTACCAGATACATATAATAATTATTGAAGATTTTGGTGAAATCCTTCTTGTGAACTCATTATTCCGCTTCCTACACAAATACACTTTGAAGCCTATCCTTCCTTCCCTTCCCCAAGATTTTAAACACCCTGTTATTAAAACAAACAAAAAAATCAGTTACTCATTTATCCACAACAAATAGCCCATCTGTTTATTCCAGTCAACGAAAAGAGTTAAAGAATATGCAACTTGGCTAATGGTGTGAGCCACGACATTAGTATACTAAACACTTGACCTCTAAAGAAAAAGAAGCAGAAGATAAAAAGTACGCACCTAAAGCAGCGTGCTATCTTCTAATTTTGCTTTTCACAACCTTTTCAGAAGTTATACACCATCAATTCATGCAGTAAGTGCTAAAAGAACACAACTGACTATAACACTACACAGATCAGCTGCATCTAAAATGCTGAATGTATTGCAATACTGCAATACCAGCCCTTATACCATTACAAAATCTCTTAGGCACAGTCTTACCACCAACAAATTCACATGGTTCATTTTAATGAAAATTATATATATCTATATATTCAAGAATATAATGTGGCTTTTAATTCAAGGATACAATTTAGCCCTTAAGTATACAATTGAGAAAAATATCATTAAGCTTAGTACCTGCATTTACTTCACGTTCCTGCACTAGGCATGGGCACAACTGCTAGCCACATTTGGCCCAACAGGTGTACTAGGTCAGACCAGAGACCTCCCTACTGCAGCACACCATCTTTGCAATGAATGGCAAGGGGAGCATATAAGAAAAAAGTTAGTATGTAGGGGATAGCTCCTCAGAATGATGGTGTTTAGACTGGTAGCATCTTTGGATTTGGGAGAAAACACAGATTAGACAATCCACCTCCTTCTAGATGAACACTTCTTTCTGCAGAATCAGTAAATTATTATGTAAAAAGCAAAATTCTGATATAAAGTTTCATTTTTTAAAGGATGTACACAACATTTTGCTGTTCTACACACCAAACCGCTACATGTTTTCAGTAACATTCATTATGTTGACTTTAAAAATATGTCTTGGGATTACATTAAAGGTTTTCAGAATTGTATATGTAAAAAATTAAAGGGATCCGAGGAGCACTTTCCTAATTTGGGCATCAAATCACATTATGCATACAAGCCATATCCTTGATCAAGCCTTAAAGACAAGCTCTGTGAATCATGTTAAGCCAAAATATTGACAATATTGACCCCATAACTGGGCTTTTTTGGCCACCATTACCTATTTACAAAGGCATCAAAGGTTGTTGTACTTTCTCAAGGATTACAGCAACAGTCACCTGCAAGGACCAGATTTGACAGATTTGCCTCTCTTAATGTATTCTATATATAAAAAATGCCAAACAAACCACCAAACCTAACACCTCTTTGCTCAGAACATTGTTTCTTCTACTTCTCTATGCAGTTACAATACACTGAATCTACCACGCAAACCGCACATTGGCTAATTTTTCTGTCTTTGGATAGAAGAAAGAGAAACTTGAAGGGAAAAGAAGAGCAGAAGAAATGGGGTAACATATTGGTATATATCAATAAACAACAGCTCTGGAGTGAGGGAACAACAGAGCATGAGTTTTGTAGAAGTCTGACTGAAACAACAGAAATCAAATTTATTTTTTTTTCTGCTTTCTGCATGACCTTTGGATGAGAGCAGGGGAGTAAATAAAGACTATCAAGGTCTCTGTTTACCTGGACAAGAGTTTAGGAATAGCAAACATGAACCACACACAAGCTTCTGCAATCACATAGTGTCTTGGATAAGAAGATATGCCTTAATTCTTACCCATTTCCCAAAGAGAGATGTAAATCTCAAATAGAAAGTTTCAGTATGTATGGAATGAGTTGCAGTAATTTAATTTTCTATTTTGTCTAATGCATCCAGTCAAGAATGAATTTACAATACCTTCAGCGCTTTGTAGCTTTCCTGTCTATTTTAATAACAGTAGTTTCATGCCTAGATATCCATGCATTGAGATAAAGAGATCAAGGCACCTACACCAAAACCCACAGTGCAACATGTGAATCATAGTCGTTCTTGGTTTGTTACCACATTTGCCATTCAGGTATGTACAGTGGTAGCAGCCCACTGTAAGGTGAAAATCTGAGCTGACTGTAGAGATAAAGGTGCACGTGAAAACACATTAAGATTGCAGTCATTTAATCAAATTCCTATTGTAGCCAATTCCATGATATTCCATCATTTAAATGATCACAATATCACAGTCTTCCATTAATCAAATAGAAACATGGTATACAGAAGATACACCCAGAAAGGAAGGAAAAGGAGAATAGCATGACAAAGAGGTGAGAAATACAGATGTATCAATCCCAGGTACAGCCTTTACCTAGGAATTCGTGCCTTCACTTACAGCAAGCAAAACAATCATCAATAGGAAAAGAAGTATAAAAAATGAACATAAAAAGTACAGGAAGTTGGTTGAGAAAATAACAATTAGGGCTGAGCAGGCAACTGCATCTTAGAGTTACTTATATATTTTCTTCCCTGAGAGAGGTGGAATATGATGCTTCAGTAAGGCCTCAGTGTTTCACTGAAAACACACTGTTTTATCGAAGATCAGTGCTGAAGTTGACCCAGCCCCTTTGGGATGACTCAGGCTGAGGCTCGCTACCATAAGCACCTCAAACTGCAAAAAGATAAAGATGAGCAGCAAAGGAATGATGATAAGCACCTGGGAAAAGTCAGGAGTGTAAGATCTTCCCTGATACATCTGCAGTCAGAAAGGAGCCTATTTCTAACTGACTTGTAGCACCACAGTACAAATGTAAACTAAGTATTACACTAAGCTTGTTGGGAAAAAAACCAAACAACACAACAAAAACGTTCCACCGTGCTCAGGCACAGGCTCCTTTCAGTATTTCCTGTGTTAAAACATTGGAATGAAAAGTTAGTTCTTAAAACAAAAGTCGTACTTGGTGGATGTGTGAAGTAAATACAAATAGGTAGTTTCGAGGTGACAATGCTGCCAGTAAATACTGCCTGCTCCAAATACTGACTCGAGTGTCAGTTCCTTGACACCCCACGATCTATGTGATGTTGCAAAATCTTGACAATTAAATGTTGAGGGGATACAAAGCAGTGATCACCGGGTCATCAATACAACCACAGCCAGAAACTCCAGCCAAAAGTAACCGAGTGTTTTTTACTGAGTTTATGAACTCCATTTATCCTGTATCACCAACACAGAATTTCTAAGCAACAATTTGAAAAAGTAACAGAAATAATGAAGGATAATTATTTTTTACTTAAAGGAGAAATACATATGGAATTTCTTTCCCCCTAACTTCCCAGTCACAAACCTATGTCCTCTTGTATGACAGGGTACTGCACTTGCTTAGCTCTTGCATATTTACTGTGCTCCCCCCTACACTGTTGTCTCCCTCACTACTCTACTGATTTATTTTCCATTCTATACCTCAGCGTCTTCTTTCCTATACAATTAACTCCAGAAATCATTAACTCTCACAATCTGCCAGTCATATCCTCTCTATTATCCCTAAAACCCCAAGCAGATAAAGGATATGTCACAGTAAAAGGTGTATCAAAGGAATGGGCAAAAGGGAAAGAGAAGCATTTCACTTAAACTGGGACAAGTCAGACTGGAAATTCAATTTCTGACAAAATGACCTTAATCAAAAGCTTGAGATTTCATAGCAAAACTAAATTAGCAGTTCTCAGTAAAGTCCATAAGGATTACATATCTAAGACATTTCAGTAACTGACAGAATAAGCCACTTTAAAATATTTATTAAGCATTTGCATAACATCTGATATGGCTTTAATTTCAAATTCATTAAAAACACACAGTCGTATCACACAAAAAACATACACACAACTATGAGAAATAACAGCTAACTATGGTTTCCAGTGGAAAAGCAGAAAGTTTCCCATGACTCATTTTCTTTTAGGCAAGGAAGGAAAGTAACCTGATTCATCTAACCTAAAGAAACAATACCACCTTGGCTAAACACAAGCAAACACAACTTCTGCCAATGCTGTCTTTCCAATAAATATTTGTCATTTTCCACTCACCCCACTTTCCTTCTATATTAATCACTATCAGTTTAATCTCAGCTGAGATCTCCATATTTCACCTACTGCAAAGAAGAATGTTGGGTATAAACACAGCTCGCAGAGGCAAGGCAATCACTGCTGCAGGGTAACAGGAAAAAAAGTCTCTACATGGTTGCAATCATTTGCCTTTCACCACTTAATTCAGAGCAAAGCAGCAAAAAAGTTCGGGTCATTTCCTGACTGGCACAGCAAGTTATAGCAAGATACACATTCTATTAATTTTTAATTGCATTGCTCGTGGACTGAAAGCCCGAAAGGGGAGCGTTTCTTTTTAAAGCGTAAAGAAAGGCACTGAAACTGCTTACCTCACTCAGCTCTGCAGGGGAGTCATTTCCATATTTCATAGCAACTCCAGAATTCATGATTAGACTTCTCAGGGCTAGACGATTTCTGCAGATTTTAATGCTTCAAAGCTCTGTTCAACTGGTTCAATACTTTCTCCTCCAAAATTTTTCCGTCTTACACATTTTGCTCTAGACAGCCATTTTTACTCTACATTGAGAGTTTAAGTTAATGATGCAAGATCTTCTGAAAGAGCCAAACTGGTTTTGACTTCACAGACAATCCATTATTGCGAGAGACTTGTTAATACTGTGAAGGGCTCAGAGAATGCAGGGAAGGAGCAGCTTTCCAGAACCCCAGGGCTGTCTTAATCCATCTGCAAGGCGTGCTTCATCTCCGCTGCCTGTTTTATGCTGCTCTTTTCCACAACTCTTTTAAGGGCATCTCCCAATGCTGCTGAATGTACTCTGAAAAAATCTGATGAGCTTCACACAAGTTCACAAAGAAATTAAAAAAAAAAAAAAAGAGAGAGAGAGAAGTGCTGCTACAGTCCTACAGTCTTCAGTGTTTGCGGAGGGAGGAAGGAAAAGAGAAGAAAGCTCCCCTCCCCGAGAGAAACCAATGCTGCACTTCACGCTAAAGTTTCCCCTGCCAGTGAGCCTGGAGTTTAAGTGGTTTATGATCAAACACAGCTGTCTTGCTGCTGGCTAAAGGGTGCATGGAAGGGGCGGTACCAAAAGGAGAGTGCAAGTGGGAGGGAGAGAGCTACAGAGAGTTCATTTTGGAACTACAGGCATCTCTCAGCTTTCTGTATACTAATTACTAAACAGAAAACTATAAAGCTAACAGGAAATGCCACCTGGATAACAATAAATTGGATTCCTATTTCCCTACTCCTGTGTGCAACTAAGTAAGGAAAACTGGGGGGGGCGATGGGGGGGCGGGGGTTGTAATGATTTCAAAAGGTCACAGTAAGCCGAAAGCACCATTAGAACGTTGCAGATTTTGCATAACAGACTGACATTTTACAAAGAGTTCAGGAGATGCTGCTATAAGAAGGGGAGAAAAAAGCATTTACTTTCAACATTCATCTATAATCTAGAAAAATCCTTAACAAACTGGATTTGTGGACACGCTGCACCTATTGCAAGAATGGTTCATCTTTCCCTTTTCCTCCATTCTCCAAAATACAGGGACAGCCCCACACACTTTGTGATGCTGGATTATGATGCACTTTTGGAGTCAGAAGGAGGAAATACCATTCTCGGTAGCTGAAATTTATCTTATTGTCTTAATACAATGTATTTTTAAAGTGTCAAATGAGTTCAGAAAAAAACAAAACAATTATGCAAAACATGAATAAATGCTACACAAGTTGTGGCACAATTCTTGCACCCTGGTAAAAACATCTGCATGGGAAACAATGCGCTCCAAGCACAGCATTTTGAAAACCATCTTATAATTTTTTTCTTTCTCCTCTGTTAATCACAGATTAGTATCAGCTTGCATACACAGGGATAATTCGTCCCAATGGCAGTACAGAAATTGCATTAAGAACCAAGACAAACACAGAGATACTGCTCTATGATACTACAAAGCAGTAGCAGCTTCTGGATCCCTGTCCTTCCTCCATGCCCAGCGTCAGGACCTGCAATAACCCCCTGGCTCAGAGGTTAATGGAAATGCCACATTCTCTTAACAAGATGTTTCACTTTCATCCTCCACATCTCCAGTTTGCTTTAGCTAGTCCACATTCTGGGGGTTTCCCTTCCTTTTTTTCACGCCCATTTTTCATCGCTACCCTCATTTTCCCTGTTGAGTCCCTGTCCCACCTTCACCTTCAGTTCTGCCTCTACGTTCAGTGCCTCTGTGTATATTCCTCCTTACTCATCTGCTTTGTTTCAGACATCTGTTTGGAGTTATGGCCCCTTGAATCCCGGCGACAGGCTGCACTGCTCTCTGGTGGCAGACGGGTGGTGACGCTGGGACAAAATGCACTGTCCCCCTTCCGTGGGTAGGAAGACAGGGAGACACAGAATCCTCCAGACTGCAGTATGGAACATCATATCCACAGCACTTCATTAACAGGTTCTCATACCCAGAAAAAAAAGGTAATGTGTAGTGACTCAGCTTACTTCTCATACAAGAGGAAAAAACCCTCCACAACTTGAGTTCAAGAATTCCTGCAGCAGACACAAGTGTTTTATCCTTTCAAAATTATGTCTTCACAAACAGAGCAGTGACAGTTTTTTTGTGTTTTGATTACTACAGTACCCCTAACAACTTTATTTTCCCCTTTATAATCTGCTCTGAGCTGATCTTTGTCCGTTTCTGTCACATATATCACATGTTCACCAACACAGGGATGAGCCTCAGAGTTACTAAGAATAAAGTTCTAATTTTTATTTTTTTTTTCCTAAAGGAAAGGCCATATTAATTATGGCTTGAATACACTGCATTTCCCATACTGTATCCCTATTCTGCCAAATACTTCCCAGCTGACTGTGAACAGGCATTCAGAAATAAAGTTTTGATTTGTTTTCTTCACTCACTGTTATTTGTCCATTTCTGGCAGATTAGGGCATTTCAGCCATCCAACAGACCAGACAGAGGACATGGTCCTACAGATGTGTCCCAAGCACAATGGTGCAGAGCACTTCAGGATCTCAACTAGATCCACTGTAAATTCTACACATACACTGCACGGGATTTTTTTCTGTATTTTTCTTACTCTATGCAGTAACATGGTGGAAAGAGACAGACTGATAGAAAAACAACAGCAAAATTCACAGCTTCAGATGTGTTAAGAACATGGGAGATACGTGCATATACTTTTGAAGAAAAGTTTATTCACAATTTAAAAATTAATTGTAAGTCATGCAAATGAATGAAATGGTTAAACCAAACTCTGATGACAAATTATTTTACTTTAACTCCAGCTCACTCCCACTGCAATCTCTGCATGCTTGCACTGAGTGGTACAGGATTACACATTTCTCAGGTGGAAATCATCAACTGTTAACTAACCCATTAAAATTGGCAGTGCTTGTTTCTGCAACTTTGTAAACTTTGCAGGCATTTCTCTATTGTGGAGGGCTAGGTAAGACTAAATGTAATAATTCTAAAATAGTTACTACTATATCGCATTTTTAAAACAGTAGCATCAAGGACATATTCTGGGCACCTGAAGATGTAGAGCTTGTTCCTCTGTGAAATGTCATAATCATCCAGCATTTCTCTGGGTCCATTTACTAACCAAATGAAAATGTTACATTACAAAACTGAATTCCCAGATAGACCTGACCGAGCTGTCTGAAGGCTGTTTCACCACAAATACATGTAAGTGAACTAATACAATAGCAGGGTACTACAAATTTTGTTGAAGCCCAAGTATATTTTCCCATTGGTTTGTGCCAAAGGCAGACTTCAAAGAAACAAAGGAAAACTTCAAGTAGGCCAATTTTTGCACTGCCAGGAAATGAACAGAGCACCCTGTGACCCAGTGAGAGAGGTGCCTTTTGGATTCAGCCCCTCTGTGTTTGGTTTGGCAGCTGACAGTTCATTCTCTCTCCCCAACTCAGTTCCCTTGCCTAGGACAGCAATGCTTCCCTGCCCTCAGCATTGTTCCTGCCTTCTCTTTTAGCTTCTACAGGCAAGGAGGGGACTGGTCTGGGAATGGGAAGATGCACATTTCTTAGCCTAAGATGACACAGTCTCAGTGGGTGCCTCACTGTGTCCTATGGAACATGTAACAGGTGGGTAACAAGAAGTTGGACTAACCTGTCACAGAGGCTTTCAGAAACAACATCCTCCAAACACCTTCTGTCAAGACAGTGATACTGGCCTGGGCGTCCACTCCATCCCAGGGCATTCTGACCTGTTAGTGCCTTATGTACCTCTAAAACACTCACCATGCACATGTTCCTTGTGCATAAGTACATTTGAACTGAGAGATTCTTCCCAAGATAATTTCAGAATTATGCAGCAACAACCGTTAGTGTGGCCAGTTTGCTGGTTGTTGATCTAATAATCCTATGGCCGCTCTGTTCCATTTGTTTACTCTTATTAAACTAGTAAACTCTTATTCTAGTAAAAGAATCTTTGGCATGTGTTCGAGATTCTCAAGGGTTTCTACTTTTTTGATTGTATCTGAATAATCATTTAATAAGATTTGCTTTGTCACCTGGTGTAAAAGGAGTCTTTCAGGACAAGACACAACTGTTGCCCTTCTCACGTGTACTTTTGAAACTGCCACAGAATATGGAAAACATTATCAGTCCATTTATTTCACAAGACTTCTCCCTCATAATACACCTCAGTAATTACAACAGTTTATTTACTTACAGTTACCAAGGCAGGTGTGACACTCAGCATACATGAATATTCCTTTCTTGCTTTAACAGCTGCAGACTGAAAACCACAGCATAAAAGCAATTATCTATTAAATATATACATGTCACATATTCTTCATCATAATGTGTGCCACTTTCTGAGAAGCAGTTTCATTCTGCATGCAACGTGCACAATTAGCTGATCAAAATTCCAGGAGGTATGAAATAAGCCCTTCTTGGTTGGTTCTGGTTAATTAGCTCTGTAATTGAAATGCAACTAATTGAAGTCCACTGAGCATTTAGTTCCTGTTTGTTTGTTTCAGTATCATCTCTATAGTTAGAGCAGCACCCTGCACAATCCCACACACAAATAAATTACACCTTCAAGTATTGCAAATATACTACAAACAATTTGAGCAGGTTCTTTCTCTTCTCATTCTTGCACAAAATACGCTGGCATAGTGCCAGAGTCTAAATTTCCATGGGACAAAATAGTGGCACTCAGAAGGTTAGCAAGAAGGCTAAACTTGGAGGCAGAAATTCAATACAGTAGTTGGATAATGTTTCCAGAAAATTCTTTATTCAATAGCACTAATGCACGATGATTTAAAAGGGAAGGGCTGAAAGGGACGGCAGGTTCATGATACAAACTGTTCTCATTAGTCCTAGTGAAGGTTATGCACCTAAGTTGAGAGAAAAAATATCCTACCTATCTGAAACAATTGCAAGTAACCTTAAACTGAAAAAATGAAGCACTCTCTTTGAAGAAAATACAAGGAAAATTTTCTTCTTTCCTCCAATCAAACCATCTTGATGAGTCTGAAACAGATAACAAGTGTAGAATAATATAATTTCCAAACAGCACTTTAATCAGCTACTCTCACCTGTTCACCCTTCCTCAACTACTTAATCCACTTAAACAGTCATATCCTTGACCTGACCAGTCCCCTTGGGAGTTCACATTTGATCGCTTTTTCCATTCTCCAGTATTTCAAGCCATGAAGCCACTCACCAACCTGTCAAACAGATACTCTCATTTCCTGTCACTTCATCCAAACCTGTCACATGCATTTGATTCCCTCTGACCCCACAGAGGCTCAGCATCAGGTCAGGACAGAAAAAGGATTGGGGAGTCAATGCGTGCCTGTTATTCATGTTGGAGATTGTCCATGAGGACAAGGAGAGACAACAGTCATTTCTATGCACTCTTCATGTCACGGCCCCCTAATTATCCTCACTATTTATTTGCTCCTTGCTTAAAACCACCAAAGCCATTCTGTAAAGTACAATTGACGTTATCAAACTTTAGCTTAACTTCCCTTCATAGTCCAGCATTCTCTCAGTTCAGTCATGCTGTCCTCCATTTATTGACCACAAGATAAATTCATTCATTTCACTTTCAGTCCAGCTAATATTCCCTCTTATTTATCAGTTGTGAACTGAATCTCTTTCAATTCTTGTCACTGACAACACAGATTTGCCAGGAGTCCCCTGATAAGTCTCTCCTATTTTTCCTGACCTCTAATAGGTTTCCTCATTTACATTCTCTTCTAAACTCTCTCCATTTTGCATCTTGTCCTTCATACACTATCATCTCCAGTTCCAGTCAACACTTCAGACTGTGCCTCCATAAACATTCAGCAACCCTTCAACTCTTACCAAGACATCTGTGTGTGGTCAGTCTGTAATTATTTCCACCTCTCCACTCTGACTCCCATTACCACTGGCACACTGAACACAAAACTCCCTAACCTGGAGTGTCCTGCCACTGAACCAGGGATCAGTGAGTTCCATGTGAGTTCCCACAGTGGCATAAAGAAAGGGGATGGATCCTGGCTCCTGGATTCCATCAGAACTGTGCCTGGGTGTTTCACCCCCTCTCTAGCCAAGCATCCCATTTCTCCACCAGTGGACAAGATCTCCTCTGAATGTTTAACAGATGAACTGTTGGACCATTTCTGTCTACATGTATGTATTTATGTATGTGTATATATAGACAGATATACAGGTATACATATATACATAAAACCCATTTATTTGTGCATATTATAGCGTGTGACATTTGTATATACTATATACACACAAACAAGGATACACATATATATACACTCATACATGTAGGTACACACATTTATCTAAATGTATATAAATATATAATATGTCTACATTATTTGAAATTTTTGTATTTGAAAGTTCTGATCCATTGAAATGTTCCATTTGAAACATTTTCAGTCAGATGAATTCTGGTAAATGCAAGGCAAATGTCTGACAGATCCCTACTTGAAGCACTACAAGACTCTGGCTGGCAGGAGCATTTAAACAACAGGAACATCAACTTCACTGAATATTTACTGGGTTTGAGCAGCTTTCATTTCGGCAGATATTATAACTAAAATTACATCAACAATTACATGAGCTGAAATAATACATTGAAAGATTTTGGTGAATCAAACCCCCTAGTTTTTAGTCAGATCTATTTTGCTATCAACAAATTTACAACTTGTAACTGAATTCCTATAGCCCTTATCTACAGTTCATTAATTCGATATATTTCCGAGCTGCATAGATTAGTGGCTGCTTAGGAAGATCAGCAAGTTAGTCTGCAGATCACTTCTCAACTCCCTATTTACTATTCAGTAAATTTTAGTATTTATTTTTCTAAAGATCTGATCTTTGGGAAGTTTTCCCCCTCCCTGGATAGCTGAACATATAATCCAAACTCTCTATTCTAACCCTGCATCTACTATATAAAACTCATTTTTTCCCTTCTAACTGTTTTGCCATATACCTTTTAAATATCTCCAGTGTCATTTTTCCTATACATCTTCCTACATTTAAGCTTCTCCTCCTAACCTTCAAGATTGCTTTACCTCTGCCTGACTCCTACTTCAGCTTTCATATCTGTCAGTTCCATTTTATATTTTGAGGAACAGCGACAACCGTGCTTCAGCATTTATCATCTCTGACTTTCTTGTATGGTTTGTTTAGTTCTACAACCCAAGACATTTTTCTCAAGCCACTTTCACTTACTTCAGATTCATGAAACATGATCACAGTACTAAAATCTTTTTTATTTTCAGGCCTCTCCTGGATAGTTCCATACTTTGGTAAGAAATTACTTGCTCGATATTTCTAGTGTTTATTCTCAGATAAGGGTCTACCAACCAAGTGAACCAAATCAAAATAAAACCCCCGTATCTAGGAAAAAACAAAATCTTGTTTGTTCTGCCTTCATAATTCAGAATCCTGTCACAGGATACTTTATCATTATGAAAAGACATCTGGCATTGATGTAGGTGCTACAGAAACAATGACTTTCCCATTCTTTTCTGTAATGTATATCAGACAATCAATATTCACATAAAAATTAGATTCAGGCAATAATATGCACTTACAATCTCTTTAAAAATTCAGAGGGTAGCAAAATTCAATGTCTTTTTCTCCAGTCACTTTCCTAAAATTATAGTTTCAAGCAGGTAAACTAATACAAGACTCAGTGTAGGAAATTACAGATGGCTATTTATCTTAGAGGCACAAACCTCTTGGGTGCCTCAGTGGGGTTCTTATTTCATCATGAGCTCTTCAGAGAACGGACACTGCCCTTCCTGAAACACAAAGTTTACTTTGATTGCTTCCTACCAGGATGAAAAGTGGAGTTTACCAATACACTGCAACACAGCTGTCATAAACTGTGTCTCAGCTGAGCAGTGACAATGTGGTTTTCTACCCCAAAATGAAGCTAATCATGCTGAAACAGTTCTCCACAAAAAGCAGAAACAGTGAGTGCAGAAGTACCCAGGTCCCATTTCTCTGTATTGGAACCAAAACAGTTCCCCGAAACAGCTGTGCTGACAAGCACACAGTCATTTAAAAAACCACCACAACATGAAGAGGAGTGGGTTGTTTGAACAGTGACAGCATCCTGCACTGCCTCAGGTTTATGTCACAGGCCTGAGAGCAGAAGAGAAACAATTCCTAGGAACTGAAGGCTATTGATGAATTTAACCATGGCACTGACAGGCTCCTGTGGCAACCCTGCCTTGCCTCACTCAGTTGGCAGGATAACAGCAAAATACTCCATTATAACTAACCCAGCACTGAACTGCAAAAGCACTGGGAATCCATTTCCAACTTTGCACTGCAGGTAAGATTTTCAGTTTATTATTAAAAGTCCTGTATTTCATGTAACCAAAACATAAGGGTGTAGTGTGTGTTAGAGGGGAGGGGGAATAAGTCCTCTTGTCTTTTTAATAAACGAGGATGCAGGGAAGCTCAGCACTGCCAACTTCACCTATATCAAGTCAGCAGTTCACAGTCAGAAAACAGGCAGAAAAGCTGGTAAGAAGATCTTGTGACAAAAGCTACACAGTAATCTTTCTGGGACACCAAAATTCAAGAGGTTAATGTTGTTTCAACAGACTAATCCTGGCCCTCAGACCCAGCTTGTCACTGCCAAGTGAGATAGTAATATTAATACTATATTCTGTACAGCTGTGTGCAGTGTTGCTGGTCCAGTGTATCAAGTGATTTGCTCTTCATTGCAGACCACTGGTAAAAAGAAGTTTGCAAGAGGAAAAACATCTGAACACCTGAAGAGGTATCTGAACACCTGCACTGGAGCCAGAGCTCCCTTAACTACAGCAGACAAGCTGGGATATAAGGGCAGTTTCTATGCAGTGAGGGGGGAAAGACAAAAAGTCCTTGCAACCAAGTTAAACTAGAGGTTTTGAAACTTTCTAAGGCCTTCAAAACATCTAGCTTAACACACTTGTTAAGACTCCCTTTCCTATAGTACCCCATTGCCACATGACAGTTCACATCATCCAATTACACAGAACTAGGTCAAAACCCATCACTGTGCACTTCAGCTCTGTCATATGCTTGTCATATGTCATGTCAAAGATCCAATTAAAAGCCTCAGCCAAAAAGATCTATTAACAGGCTGCCTGAACAAATGTGACCTGTGCTGACACCCACCATGCTTTGCTGTGATCATCTGCAGATGGAAATAGTAACAGAATTTAACAAAAAACAAACAAACAAAAAAATTATAATTTGCCATTTGCTCACCTCTATGTCTGTAACAATACAGCAAATTCAAAACACAGAAAAACTATATTTCATATAAAATAGATGAGTGTCCTGGCAGACCTAATCCAGAATGTCCATTTTAAGGGAAAAAGTAATAACTGAGCACTGTTTTACAGAGCTATGGAAGCCAGGTCTGTATAAACAAAATGCATAATCCCATTACAGCTGATGCCTGCTTGAGACAAACAGGGTCCATTACAATGCTGGCTTGGGATCAAAGTCAAAGAGCAAACAGCTTCCCACATCCCTAAACATAAAAAACATCCGTCAGACAAAATTGCCTTTGTGCCTGCTTTCTGACAAGCCAAACCTCATGAATCTATATTCCTATAATCAGTGCTTGCTTTAATGGAATTCTTGTATTCTATTTTTAGCCTGGCAGAATGGAAATGGTTCCTAGCTTGGAAGCACATGCACAAAAGGCAGTTATTTTGGGAACAAAGCTTTTATACTGGGCTCAACTGTCCACACCAGAATCTCCAGCTTCAGGCCTTTCTCTCTACTAGAGTTCCAACAGAAAGCATGATTAGGTTACATTTTTATAGCAAGTTTTTATTGGGGCCACTTTCCCTGTCTGTAAGGGAAGGGTTGGGGAAGCTCAAGGAATAGAGCTCCCCAAACCAAGGAACAAATAATTTAAAAACAGGGTAAATTTGGAGAGGTGGAGGAGAAAAAAAAAGGAGCAGACTTTGCTAGGAAATTACAAACCAATATTAATGAGTTTTAAAACCATAAAAGGTTCAGAAATTAAATGAGAAATTTTACAGTAGATTCTCATTAACAGGGACACCAGACAAAAGTGGCTGACAAACCAATCATGGCATTAACCTTCACAGTACAGTTCTATCTTCAGGATTGATACTTTTCCTTAAAAGGTCATTTCTCAAAAGAAATACCTGTGTGATTTCCAAAGAACTCACATTTAATTTACAACTGATGCTTATAAATTAGCTTTAGGGAAAATGGCTCATATTTAGGATAGCTGTAGGAGTATGCCTAGACTGCTGTAAATCTCTAGGAAGCCCTTTTTCTCCCATCCCCTGCAAAAGTAGTTTTGCTTTTTGGCAACGAGAAAACGCTTCCTGTTTCTAAGGTGTCGATTTTGAAATCTACATTTACTTGCTTAGTTAAAATGAGCCAAAAATGTAGCTTTAAAAAGTCACAGCACACATATGAGGTGTACAACTTTTTGGGAGAATGAGAAGTATGGCATTGTTCAGCAGTACTGTCTATACACTGTAACATTACAGTGACTTGTGTCATAGAAGCTTATATACAAAAGGTGAACTAGACATCTTTAGCATGACAGCAATATGGAATTTACATCACTTAATTTACATTTACATGCACCTCAGAGCACACAAATGCTCATTGTGACTCAGGATAAAACAGCCCATTAATACTACTTCAAGCAGTTACTCAGAACCAGCTGCACTTCACTCTGAAATGTAAACACAATGAATATACTAAGTGTGCTCCATTATACACAAAAGCCATTAATTTAAACAGGCCACAGCAAATTAGGTTTACCTGATTAAGGAGCAGGTTAACGTGGGAAAGAAAAAGTCACCTGTCCCTGAAAAATGTAATTGTGACTTTTGGGATATTACCAGGCAGTATAAACTATGTCAACTAAAATGAGGAGCCTTCTCAAAACAGTGGTTCAGTCTGTCACAACTTGCAGCTCAATGCTCTTCAGGAGGAAAAATTAACAAGGCAAAAATCCACTGAATCTAATTAAGACGCATTGAGGTAAGAATATCTATTTTCACATAACACTTTCTGAGATAAAGACATTAAGTTCTCCTCTGCTAGTGATCATGCTGAGAAACTAATGCTAATACAACTACATGTTGATTTTTTATGCATATTTCCAGTTCAATTTTGTAGTGTATAAACTTCTAGGTTGTGTACCCAGCAGAGATGTTATCTGCATTTGGCACAGGGAGTCCATACTCAGAACAAAATCCAGTTTAGTTGTCTTAATTCTGCTGTATGTAAAGCATATCTTTTCAAGAGATGCATGAGCAAATAGTCCACTCTGAAGCCAAATGAAGTCTTCAGTACCTCCAAGTAAGGTAAAAACATGTGCAAATCAGACAGGAAGAGCTGAGAAAGAGCATATATCAGAGCAGTTTCAGGAAGATGCATTAAGAATATTTCTGTGTTAGCATTCCCTTTTGTTCACAGAATCACAGAACATGTCAAGTTGAAAGGGACCCACAAGGAACACTGAGTCCAACTCCTGGCCCTGCACAGGACCATTCCCAGAGACACACAACATGCCTGAAAGTATCATCCAGACGCATTTTGAATTCTGTCAGCCTCAGGGCCATCACCACTGCTCTGGGGATCCTGTTCAATGTCCAAACACCCTCTGGGGGAAGAGCTTGTTTCTAATAACCAAACAAGAGCTTGTTTCTAATATCCAATCTAAACCTGCTCTGATACAACTTCAGGCCATTCCCTCGGGTCCTGCCACTGGTCACCAGAGTGAAGAGGTCAGTGTTTGCCCATCCTCCTCCTCCCCTCATGAGGAAGTTGTTCTTGATGGAGACATTCCCAAATTAGCTCCTCCTGAGATGAAAAGTGCAGATTTGGCAGGTGGAGCAACCTGCACCAATGCCATTCCAGCTAAACACATCTTTCTTGCACTGACAGCCCAGCACAGGACAAACCACTATCATGCCCACTTCATGACAGGGCAGATGAACAACATACTGCAGGAAATAATGCAGGCAACCCTGTGAATAAACCCTTCTCTATGACCAAGAGCAACCACATCTGTGTCAAGGCTGCTTTGAGGAGGAAATAGCAACACAGCCTTCTAAACCATGGTAGAAACGAAATTCTGCCACACTCTGTTCTCAAAAACACACCTGTACCCTTCCCCTCTGCAGACAACTACTCTCATCAAATCTTTTGAAATGCTTCCAACTAAAAAAGCACTGGCAAGGAAGCTGCACTCAAAAGAGGTTCTCAAAGAGGAAAAAATAGAGATTAAAAGATCCTGGATCCCATCTCAGGGACTGGATAGTTAAACAGCCCATGTATCAACATACTTAGGGTCACATATTAAAAATGTAAGATCTTGGTGCAGAGACTTTCTTAGCAAACCAGAGATACTTCCAGTTAAAAGGAGAGGCCATGATCATGTCATCATGGCAAATGAAACAGACCCATGGGGTTTTTTATGTAAATGTAGCTACTTGTGACAACAAATACACTAATTTTAAAACAACACTGAATGTAGGCAACAGAAATCAGGATTAAGCACAGATAAATGCATTACCATTCTACTATGAAAAGTATGAAATTTGTCTTACCACATGCAATGAGGATAGGAAAAGGGAATTAAACATACCTAAATATTATTTCTTCACTGGAATTCTAATGTGAAATATGCCTATCACATTAAGATAGTGCCTGAGCAATGTTCTCAGAGAACAGAAATACCTCATGTCTTCAAACAGAATGCTATCCCTCCTTATAGCACCATGGGGTACAAATCAAGATCCCATGGCTGTCTGGGAAGTGAGCAGACCTGACTCCACACAGATCAGCTGTTTCACTACAGTTACTGACTATCCATTTTAGTGACCCTTGTCCAACTTTGAGGATTCAAGTACATACAAAAAAAGCAACAATCCAAATTTCCACATACACAAGGAAAATCCTTTGAAATGCTTGAATTCTTTTCTGTCCTTGAAGAAGGTTTTATTTATTTACAATTCCCACATACACACACAGATAGGGATTCTTACTGGCACACAGAGGTACAACATCAGTAAGTGGGGACAGGTCATGTTAATGGTTAATACTTCTGTCATAAATATTGATACGAAGAGGAAGAGGTACAAAGGCAAATGTGTTCTTAATATTTAAGTATAAAACCCCAGAAAATGCTGAAAGAGTTAAAAACCCTATAAAGACTACAGAATAAATTATTCAGGCAAACCAAAAGCTGAGTCTGAACATGCGTTCATAAGCCAAAACACAGCAAAATGATGCAAGATGGACAGACAAACACAGGAGCAATGAGTATAAATGGCTAAATCTCAAACAGCACTTTTTGAAAATTTGCATCGCTGCTGTGATAAGGAATAATGCTTCAGAGCAGGCACCGTGTTCTGACAAAACTCTCTAAAGCTGTATGTTCACAGGCTTTCAAAAATGCATTTAAAGGAAAATCCCTTCATAAAAGCTAGGCAAAGTGATAGTGGACTGGTGTTCATTCAGCTTCTGCAAATGGAAAACCTAAGAGTCAAGGGCAGGATGGAGACCCTCTGTCGACTGAGGAGTATGAACTATGCTGTGGAAATACATAATCACCACAAGGGTGTCTTCAGAGTTTAAAATCAAAAGCAGGGTAAAAGAAGGCCACCAGAAAGAAAACCAGGACATTAGGCAAAAAGAACCAACACTTGATTAATTAACTGAATTCAGCCTATAAAAATGGGAAAGCTGAGACCTGTCATTTCTGAGAATGAATGCCAGGGAGTGGCTTTGCTTGTTATTGTGGCAAATGCAGGTTGATAAAACAATATGAGAAAGAGAGAGAGAAGGAAGTACCTATATTAAATCACAGCTCCATGGAGACTATGTTTATCTCTTTAGAAAGCCTAAGACTCCATAAGAAGCATGTCATATAGTTTTACAAATTGTGGAGAGATGAATAAATGTAAATACTGAAACCCAAAGTAAATAATTCTCTCCATTTTCTCACATTCCTTTCTCTTTCCATTTTAATAAAGCCCAAACAAAAATTTACATATGACCCATGACACCAATGCTCAGCAGGAGTCAAATGAAGATGTTATTGTATTCATTTACATATAAATGAGAGACTGCTGATTCTACTATGGTTTCAAAGGACATAGAAGAAATACTTTAAAGCAGCAGTGTAAGAGATACTGGTTAAAACAAATATCAGGCATCTTTCATTACAGGAAGCATAGAAGGAATTTAGAGATAGTAACAAAAACACAGCCATAAAACCAAGGGATCTTTATTTTTTATGAGCCTGCAGCATTTTTATTGTTAAGATTTCTAAATGCCATAGGAAAGCAGTATCCATCATATTGTGCCTTCTTGAGGAACACTGCACACCTGTGTCTTGTTATAAACGTGTAACAACACATTATTTCTGAACCACCATCATCCACCCATTAGTAGTTACATGATGTTTCTTGCCTTGATGATGAGAATGTTTAAGAAACTCTTAAACTCTTTCTTAAACTCTTTTCTCCCTTGGTTAAGTCTTAATGATTGTGTATTTTGACTCTGCATATGTAAACTTTAGGTCCTATATAAGTTTATGTTCAGGAACTCAGATAAAACTAAAAATGCTTTTTGAAACATATTCATGGTATTTTTCACCCTTTTCAAATAATGTGCCCTAAAGACACTGATTTTCCTCTGTTGTCAAGAATCTGTTCCATCCAGGATACTAGACTAGATGACCTCCAGAGACTTTAATGATCCTGTGATACCATGAACTAGGAGTCTATTCCATCAAACTGAAGCATGCCAATTAAGAGTAATTTTTAAAATTAGAATTTTTTCACTTTCACTTTAGCATCTTTTACTTGTCCACTTAAACTCCCATGCAACATAAATTGGAAACGTGCCACAAAATGAGTGGTCTTTTATAAAAAGCCTGGGTTAAAACTAAAACACAAACTCAATACCAATACACTGATGGGGAAGCAAAAAATAATGCCTTACTCCTTCAACAATGTCATCCAAAACAGTCTCATACTAGCCACCATGAAGAAAATTCACTATACCCCAGTCAAAACCAGCAAAAACAGTTCAATGTTTTTTGTTTTTTTTTTTTTTTAAATGGAGAACAGCACTTGCCTGTAGAAATGAAAAAGCACAGTGCTAGTGCACCAGAGGTTTAAAACAATTATCAAACAATTCAGTGGGCAGTAATGAAGTAATATGGGATGAATTTCACTGCACAACACTTCTGAGCAATCTGACACCACAGTTAAAATTAATTCCTAGGAAGTTTTTAGACACAAATCTTCTTCTGTTCAATTGTATATATTAAGAATTTCAGTTTGGCCACCCACAAATTCCTGCCTTTTTTGATGTAACTCAGTTATACAAACTTTGGAACTGTCATACACCTAGTAAGTGCTAAAATCACATTGGTTTTCTGGCAAATAAAAGTCAATAACAGTGCAGTACTGTTTCCATGAGGGCTCAAAGACTCTAAAGGCTGGAATTAATATGCTTCTTTGTAAACAGAAAAAAAAAATCTACATAATTTAAAGGCAGAGGGCAAATTGCACTTACAGTGTTGGCAAGTTCTAAGTAGCTTCCTCCAACAGAGTTGCTAAAATGTGAGGCCTGAGCTAGAAGTCTTTGCAGAGCAGCCTGTTGAGTCACATTGCTTCCACCATACTCCAACACTTTTTGCAGTGTAAAATTACTATGGAGGTCCGGACTCTGAAGGTCTCTTGCTCCTGAATCATACTCCCAGCTTTCTCTGGCTCCTGATAAGGTACCTAAAATGCAGAAATGGAAAAACATTCTAGTATGGACTGTGTATAAAGAACACACAGAATCACAGACTATCTCAAGGAGGAAGGGACCCACAAGGACCTTCAAGTTCAACTCCCTAGAACTAAACCACATGACTAAGAGCATCATCCAGACACTCCTTGAATTCTGCCAGGCTTGGTGCTGTGACCACTTCCCTGGGGAGCCTGTTTCAGTGACCGACCACCATCTCAGTGAGGAACCTTTCCCTAATATTCACTCTGAACTTCCCCTGATGAAGCTTTATTCCCTTTCCTCCTGTCCTGTCACTGGTGAGCAGGGAGAGGAGAGGAGAGGAGAAAGGGGGAGAGGAGCACCTCCCCAGACACTGTCCCCTCTGAGGAAGCTGTAGACTGCCATGGGGTCACCTTCAGCCTTCTCTTCTCCAACATGAACAAACCCAGTGACCTCAGCTGCTCCTTCTAAGACTTCCCCTTGAGACATTTCACCATCTTGGTCTCCATCCCTCTGGACACACTCTCATAGTCTGATGCCCTTCCTGTACTGAGAAAATACACTCTCAACACATGAATAACCCTACTCGTCGTTCCAGAAAAAAGCAAACAGGTCCACCACCATTACTACCCATCTTGCATGTGCTTACAATGTCAGGAAAAAAAAAAAGTATTTCCAAGGCACAGCTGATTTACTAAATTACAAGATTCAGAAGGAAAAATAAAAACATTTGTATATGTTACTTAGTACAGTGCAAAACCAGTATAATCTAGAATAGCAAAGGGCCACTGAAAGAGCACCAGTTGCCATGTCAGATTAAAAATCAACATTGATCAAAGAGCAGAAGAGGTCACCTCTTTTTGTTACTGAATACCAACACAAGTGAATCATTTAGCTGTATAGTTCATCACTCTTTACGTTAGCACTGTCTTTCTTATTATCTCAGAGTGCTTGTTTCAATTCAAGTTTCAGAGCCATCAGTCACAAGCTGTGTGATTATAAATCAATGCAAGAATATGATCATGTAGCTAGTGACAAACAATGAATGCATCAAGAACCCGTCTGTATCATGAAGCTGTAGGGTTGCTGTTTCTCGACGTATACTCCTGCCAATTCCCTACAGCCAGAGATGGGCTTAAACCATAAAACAAACAGAAGGAAATTTTATCAGTAACTATTTCACCCCTGGGTGCTTCTGGTTCCCATACAACACTCTCACTCCTTTTAAAATCTTGTTAAGTTTTAAATTCAACCACTCCCTATGACAAAACATTCCACGGTAGGCACTAGATTATTTAATAACCCTGGGCAGTACTCTAAATTTTCATATATAGCTTAATGAACATTAAACACAAATAAGTGACTTGTTCAAGCACACACACAGTTAACAAAAAAGTTAGAATAGAATCCAGAGCTACAGAGTAGATCAAAACTCTAAATCCAACCTACAATCATCAAACCATAAGCAGCTGTCTGTAATGCCATCCTATTACTTCTGAAGCCTTTTCCTGGTAGGAGCTAGTTTTCTCTCTCAAATATTAATCAGCATCCTAACTGAGCACTTACCAATCAGTGGTTATTATTTATTTATTCAGCACCTTACTAGGGAGGAACAATAAACTATATAATGAACTATTAGGAGAATGCTTCCCCGTTGCCAAGAAAGTTGAAGGTGCTAAAGTGCAAATAGAAAATGAGCTAGAAGGAAAGCAAGGCAGCAACAGATTCCTTGCTTCAGGTCAACACCCTAACACCCTGTAAAGCTGTTACACATGAAAAGCTGACCCAGGCAACCTGGAGTTGGTTTACCTGCCTTGCTGTAATGCAAATATGTAAGTAGAAACATATAACTAGAAAATAACACACAACAAAACATAATTACATTTTATACTAATATAATTACCATGGTGGCTTACCACAGGTACACGCAGCAATTAAAGATTAATTGAATTACTTTTATACCAAGAGCATGCACCACTGTATTTCAGCTAGCTGCATGTTGCAGGAACTCCAGCAGACTTGAACTGAGACACTGGAACCAACAATATTTTACACAGTGGGAAGTGCACTATGATGACGCACAACTTTAGGTATCTCTGCCCTCATGTGGCTACAGTAGAGCAAAAGATTAGCAGCCCACAGAGCTGAAGCAACAGGAATGTCTCAGGCATCAGAGGCAGGCAGAGGAGCAGTTCCATTTCCCAGGCCTGACAAGAACATGGTAAATAATCCTATTTGAGCAAGCACAGCCACAGAATTAAGAGAGCTGGTGGTATCATATAGCTATCCCTCCTCTTATGGAGCTAAATACGGTAGATATTTCAACAGAGTACATGAACCCCATTTCTATTACTGAAAAAAATAGTTTTCCAAAAGAGCTTTCATGTTCATACAACTAACAACAGTAGCTTTGTTGAAGACCCAAGTGGCCTTCATAGATTGCACCATCTGCCATCAGCCTGGAAGCACTTAAAACACTCAGCTGGCACAGGAGTCACTTGTCAGTCACAGATGGATCAGGAGAGATTGGGGGTTTATTACTATATTGTGACTGTATCTTTAACCCAAGTTTTCTTAGAAGTTCATGTCTATACTCCTAATTTAAAACCCACATACTAAAAATGGAAGGAGAAATAACTTCTACAAAGGAAGGCATTTCCAGTACTTTATTTTGGGCTTGGAGCCTAATCCCTAAATTTGCCCATTGTTTTCTCAACTGGATCATGTACCCTTCAAGTTTCAGCTCTGTAGGGAAACTGGAGTTGTCAGAACAAAGATTTCACTCATAACTGAAGATTCAGTCATGAATGAACAGACAACTCTTCTATCTTGCAGTAATCAGCATACAATCCTTGCTCTTACAATAATAAACAGAAATAAAGAATCATTAGGTATGATGACACACAGCTGATAGCTGACCTGATAACTAGGAACCTATAGTTATTAAATCTGTGTTCAAGATTAGTCTTTACAGAACTACGCGTATCCCATGGTGGCTTTTCCCAGTTAATCTGCACTTCTATGAATAATATGAAGCATAAAATTTCTGTATTAAATGAAAAAAAATCAGTATTAAACAAACAAAAAAGTTGCACACTACTTGTTTCAGTCAAACAATATAAAACTATGTAATTGTTTTCAAATTACATACACAATTTCAATTTCAGATTAAGAAAGTTAAATTGATCCTTTCTGCACTGAATGGATACATTAGACTTCCCTAAACATGCAGTATAAAAGCTTCTGATTCTGTATAAGCTTCTACACAAGTCGTCAGTCCTTTAGTGACTTCCTAGTACTACCACGTTTCTGTCTTGATTGTAACTGATTCTGAGTGAAATTCACACTACAGCAAGCATTCAGTACCAACAGAACTTTTGTTTCTATCCTTTAGTAGTGTAGACGAGTAGAGCATCTAAGTATATGTGGATCCATTAGTTGCAGTCAAATCAGTCACAGAAGGACAACCTAAATCTTACCTGAAACATTTACTCAAAGAATTTTGCCTTCTGCAGGTTTTCCTGTTATAGAATCATAGAATGGTCTGGGATAGAAAGGACTTTAAAGATCATCTACGTCCAACACTCCTGCCATGGGCAGGGGGACCATCCACTGGACCAGGCTAGTCAAAGCTCTACCCAACCTGGCCTTGAACACTTCCAGGGATGGGGCACTTAGAGCCTCTCTGGGTAACCTGTTCATACAGTTAGCTCAAGCTCTTATTTACTTACAGTTATTTAAGCTTTGACATACAGTAGCAAATTTAAGAGAAACAAAGGACAGTTTAGTTTTATGACACATAAAATATTCCATGATCACAGATAAAATTTCAGTTTGTGAACTGTATCAAAACTTTTTAAAGTAACTTTAATCAACTCCCTTGACAAATGTCACCATGAATAGTGTACTTCGCCCAGCTGCACTTAGACTTTTTGCTAGTTTAATCTTTCTTTACCACCTGCAAAGCTCTTGGGAACAGCACAGAGGTCTGTGTTCTGGTGCTGGTGTCACCCTGTCATATGATCTGAAAGAAAAGGGTTTTTCACCCTGTCTACCCACTGCTAACCTTCTGCCCAGAAGGCTTGTGCTCTGCCAGAGAGAAGCATAAGCCTACCGTAAGTACAAGTCTGCCCACACAGACAGATTTTTTGGCTTGATAGAAGTTAACTTCACCATGCTACGCTGATGGATCAAGCATGACATGATTTCTTCATTGCTCACAGAACAGAAAAGATAAACCACCAGGATGGCAGGGTGTTGAAGATGCTGAAAGGATCTGGGATATCAGGAAAGGTGAGGTACTGGAAGATCAGCCCTGCAGTAAATAAGCAGACTCGAATGAGTCTGGCTTGTGAATGGCAAACATGAAAAGACCTGACAACATTAGGGAAAAAGGAGCTTCCAGATCACACAGCTTCACTCTACTCAGCGAGGAGATCCAGCAGAGATCCAGAGCATGATCTCTGTTATCCACGAGGTAACCATGACATTTAGTCACTTAAGCTTATTTGCATTATATCTCCAGAAGAATGGCTGTTTCTCAGCATTCCTTTGCTAATCTTTCATTTAACAGCAAAACTGTGACAACCTATCAAAAAGAGTTGGAATTTTGAATGCTTACTCTGTTATTCAAGGAAGGCAACAGAGAGGTTTGTGAAAAGCACTAACTATTTCAAAGCTGCCTACTAATTTCAGTAATAAAGGTTTTGGAGGTAAGTGCACTGAGTGAAGGGGATAATGTACAAAATTAACAAAGAATGGCCATTTTGCTCTTGCTACTCAGCTGACTAAGACCTCAAGGAGGAGGTCTAGCTATAAAAAAAATGGGAGTGGGGAAGGAAGTAAAGAATGGATAGTAAATCCTTGGATTTTGGACAATTAAGATACTCTAAGTTGATGTACAAATACCAAATGCACTTCAAAGAAAAGACAGAAGTTTAAGAGAGTTCTGATTGCTCGGGCAACGTATGAACTAAAGTAAACCAAAACAAATGAAAATAAGTTATGTTCCACAAAGGGGTCAGCCAACCTGACTAGAGAAGGGACAATTATCATCTTTGGAGCTTATTCCAACTATTTCCATTGTTGTCTATGAAACACTCCCATACAGGAATTAAAGGCTCTGGTTTCATTGTCCATGGCTATCAGCTGTCAATCAGACAGCAAGAGTAACTCATTTCTATTTAACAGTAATCACACTTTAAAGCATATTTATTATTTTCTATCAGATAGTAAAACAATGCAAAAATAGCACAGCAACAGAGTGATGAAGATCACAACAATAACTGATCCTCACATATACCCATGGGTAAGAATGTTTATTAAATCCAGAAAGCTGTCTGTTAAACATCCATTAAAAGTTCTAGGAGAATTCAGAATAAACCAGCCTTTTTTGGGGGGGGGAGGGGAAGTCTGCAGAGGCATATTTTTAAAATGGATTCTCAACTCAGTATTCAGTCCCAGAGAAAGTTTTCATCAGAACTTTTTGCAACACTTGTCCAGAAGGAAATAACTGCTATGGAAGAAGCAGTTATGGGAATTGAGGAATCTCTGCAGGATCACTATCTAGGTCTTGTTTCTCCCACTGTACCTTTGTCTAGCTTGATGAACACTGTATAGAAGACACAACGTTAGGCTATATTATTTCAGTCCTTTCTCATCAGGTTTGGAGGCAAGGATAACAAGCTCAAAGGGAAGGAAACCACAGCTACACCCCACCCTGACTAACTGAGGCATCTCATGGGAGAATTCTGCTTTATGAAATTGTATTGATGAGGCAAATTAAACCACATCAGTTATTTCTGCTCTAAAAGAGTGCTGTGAGCTCACACTTCATCTCCCCTCCAAGCTTGAATTGCAAGTTTTAACACTTTTACTTTCTCCTGGTGGATGACATCATCAAAGAAGCTCAACTGACTTTCAGGTTCATTGAGGTATTTCAATATTGGTACATTCAGAATTCAGGAATTCTGGAATATTGTGCTGCCTGACTCACTATGGGGTATAACTATAGCATAAATTGAGAAATATTTAAATGCACCTTTAGAGAAATTAGAACAATATGAAACATAACCATCACTCTTACCAGAGTAATGCCAATGTCTTTTTTTTTTTTTTTTTTAAGGCTTTTGGGTTTAATTTTTACACTCCATCACAAATTTTTCTAAGCAGATTTTGACCAAGTAAAAAAAATATGTAAATCTTAAGAAAAATAAATCAAATGCCTATATGAAAATTAGGACAGATAAAAGAATAAGCTTGCCAAGAATTAAACCATGAAGTAGACAATCAGAATTTATAGCATAGACTCATAAAGTCTTCAGAAAGTAAAACATTCAGTCATATATTGAAGAAAACATTTATCTCACTACAGTATCCCAGTTATGCAACACATCTTTGTGGATGAAGAAGTTGGATTTGTTAAACCAGTAGCTCAAACCAAATATAATAACAAATGTTTGGGGAATTTCAGTTAAATGACCTTCTTCAAATTTATTTCAACTGCTGTAGACATACATATGAATGAACTATCATGGTTGCAGTACTTACCAGCAGACTGGCATTGGCCATATAGGAAGGATTGACTCACAAAACAAAACAGAAGCACACCTTCATACACCTGTCTTTGAATCCGAAATTATTTAAGATTATCATTGAGACATGACAACCATTTCCTCTATTCAGACACAGGAAAGGGATGATGGGAATGACTTCTCAACAGTCTAAAAACCAAGATCTAGAACCCAGGGTTCTTTAAGCACCAAACTAAAAAACCTGATGTCATAGAGAAGCTAAGTGAATTTCCAACATATCTTTCGAGTAGAAACAGTACACTGTACCTTTGAAAAAAGCTGGCTTTCCTACATGGCAATTTACATGTGAACAATCAGCTTCCTCCCTGATTATCATCCACGCAAGACAATCTGTTTGGATCTCACTTCAATACACGTGTACTGAAGTTTGTTGTCTGTCACTGACATTTTGCTGCTGTTTCATGAACCATAGTCTATCAGAGGTACACTGGTGATATTAGAAGCAGGTAGGTGAAGACCACATCACCATGTAAATCAGCAGAGGCCAAGCAGAAATGCATTGACAGACAACTCTTGTTTTACAAAAAGCTAAAGTGTAGGATGTATGAAAGTGCTCATCTTGAGCCAAACAAAGCATGTTCTCTATGAAATCCCAGTGCAGCCTTTTGGTTCATCAACCTTATCACAGTTTGTGCAGATGCATAAACTGAGACTGAACTGAGGACATGATGCTGTAATCCAGTCACACACCATTTAGCAAACCCAAACCATGGCTCCGTGTCTTACCGCTGGAACTGACCAAGAAGCTTGAACACAAACAAGTCTGACCTGTGGTGCTTTGTAGAGCTGTGTGGTCTAAAGCCAAGGTCTGGGCCAACAATTCTACTGACTCTTGGAAGCAGCAGCTACCAAGGGTAGCTTCCTGCATTTTCCCTGTAGGCACATTCTGCTCACTGAGCTGTCTGTCTTCCCCCTCCCCTCCCAATGTCTTAAGCTATTTGCTAATTTCAAGGACAGTTGGTAGTGGTGTCAAAGTGTTAAACAGACTAAATTCATGGAAGGCAGAAAGATGACAGATTCTGTTATTGTTCCTGATGAGAAATATAATGCAATACAATGCTCAACCTAGACTAGACACATGAGAATTAAAAATTCAAAAAAAACATAATGAGAGAGAGAGAGAGAAAGTATCGCCCACACACACACTGAAGGATGAGATCAGGAAACCTCAGTAAAGCAAAAGGAGTTTGTTTCTCACACAACCAAAGAGTAAGCTGTTCTACTACTGCCTGCGGGACATGAAGAACGCTGAAGACCTGCAAGTGTTAGTGCAGACTCAGTTAGAACAAACTCAGTTCTGTAAGACAGTACCAGAGGAAGGGAGGCCACACATACGTGAGCAAGTGCAACTATCCCTAGTTCAAAGTCCCTGAACTGAAATTCAATATGGAAGCATCATTACATGAACTCTGAGTTCCTACCATCTTCTGCAACCATTTGGTTTTCACCATGCTAGGAGACAGAATACCGTTTGAGAACAAACTCTGGTCTAATGCAGAGTAGCTACTTTTACATTTTAGAAATATTCAAACCACAAGAAAACTTCAACCAAGTTTGTTTCCCTATTAGCTACCAGAGATCCCTGCAGGGATGACTTCAATCCTTTGTAGAGTCATCAGTGTTTAACATACACTGCAATTTTAGTAAGATTCATCAGCTGTCAATTACAAATCCCTGGAAATTCAGGTTCATTTTTAATGACGCTCATAAAACTTAGCACTCTATGTTTCTTCAAAAAAAAGGGAAAAATTTAAAAAACCACAACTACCTCTATTCTGTTGCTTTGCACAGAGACAGTGATATAAAAATAATATTTAAAAGTAATACACTAAATCACTTACAGTTAATGGAAGTTTAGCATGTAGTTAAATTTGGCCTAGCAGATACTCACAGCTTTTTTAGTCAAACATATCAAAGGGTGAAACTTTGCTCAAAAATATCAAAATCTGCAGCATGCCTTTTCACCCATATGAACTCTGCAGTTTTTTATTTAAACATAGCAAAAATAAATGTAATCACTGGCTCAGTTTCTCGAAAGAAATTTATTTGTAATAAGATCAAACATGGAATTAATGTAATGCAAAAGTAATGATATTTCAGCCCCACTGGTCTGCCTCTCATGTTTACATACAAGCTAATCTGAGGCTGAATTCCTACCACTCCTTTGATTAATTCTCAAGCTTGATCCACTATGCAAATAAATTATCATATCAGATTTTCAAGAGACTTATTTTCAGTAAAGAAAGGGGAGTTGGCTATGAATTAATTATTACTAATCTACAGTCAAAAATTGCTAATGGACTCTCAGATTTGTAACTGTTATTCAGGAATATGAAGTCAGATCAGTAAGTACATGCAGTTATAGGACACCATTTACCTATCTAAAGAAAGAATTTACTATCAAACAGTACCATTTCTTGTTCATCCTCCAAATCAGTGGGTACCAGAAATAGCCTATTCTTTATCATAGGGGGAAATGGCAATTTGCTAAATATCCGTAAAGAGCTAGACAACTCTATACAACACACAGTATAAGTAATTCTAATTCTAGTTTTTATGTAAGACATACAAAAATATACAACACTGAAAAAGCTAACAGAAGCCATAACAGCTCAGGTAGCTTCCTGCTTTAAATCATTAGAGGTGTGGTTCTGCTGTGTTACAAGCTCTCCTGTGCCAAGCAATGCACTCCCATCACTCACTAGATTATTCACACAGATTTATTGTACCCGTCATGGCCTTCACTCTCCACAAATAGAAACAGGACCCCAGATCTGATCAGTAACTGACATTCTTCCTCTATTTTCTACTGAAATGACATTTTAAAGAGTTGGGTAGCATGTGGTCACTGCAAGAGTCCAGCAACACTTTCAAGAGTTATTTTATTATTTTTTATTATATCTTTAATAATGTCAGAAGAACATCAGCAGAGTTCACATTCCATTTCACTACAGAAAAATAACTGGTTATTACTTGCAAATTATGGTTAAAGTTCCTGTTGACATTACTGGTGTAGTGTAAGAACTACAACACATTATACCTTTGAATTACTGATATCCAAGCATCAAAAAGCATCATTCTAGTAACTTGAAAAATATCCCTTTTGTGTATTTGAATAAAATATCAAACTGTTAGATCTATACACTTATTTGCTTGTCAAGATGGTAGATATTGATGCAGGTTTAGCTTACTGAGCACATATATGGCTATTATTAAACCTGAGTCCTGTACCTATTAAAATGGCCAACCAATTTCCTTACTTCTGTATCCCACCTGGCAACACAGGAAAATTTGTTGGGCAAAATTATTAGAACGACCTTATCAATGATTAAAAAAAGATTCATGAGACAAAGTTCAATAGTTAATTAGATGCAATCACTTCTTAGGACCTTTTTCATAGTTATTTTCTTTATCATGAAATGCAAAAACTCTAGGCAGCAAAGACAACACTTTATCTACATACAGGTTTTTGCACTTCTTGTTAAAAAATTGTGAGCAGCTACAAGAAAAGGCAGCACAAAATGCTGCCTGCCTGACAACCTCTGCAAAACTACACACAAAATCAGAGTGTAAAAACATCCATGTCAGAGACTGGATTCCTTTGCTCCAGATCTTCAGAACTCCTGCTTCTCAGTAACAGTCAAACAAGTTTTGAAATTCTGTCATTTATGTACGCCACATGTATATGTGGTAACATCTTTCAAGGATTATCAGCTGCTGACATATTATGTAGAAATTAGTGTTGAAAAAAAGCCCTGTACTTTATCACTGAAAATAAAGTTTATTAAAACCAGTGTTCTTTGATGGGGTTAAAACATTGTTTAGAAAGCAAGAGCAAACAGTCAATATAACACAATCAACTCTTTGATCACTAATGAGTATATATGTGAGCCCTCAAAGATACGAAAGGCAGAGAAACATGCAGATCATAATTCAAGCTTGAGTGCAAGTATAATTCCTCAGCTGCCATTATGTTCATAGTATAGGCATATATTACAGTGGTGTTTCCTTGCCTCTTCGAAACAATTATCTCTGGAATACTTTGAACAGTGCTGCAGCAGTGGTTTTCTTTGACAGTCAAAAAAAAGCAACTGGATTCTAAACATTTGTTATTGTTTCCTCCCATTCAGTTTTCTGGGGGAGCATTTCAGTATGTTCTCTAATTTTTAGAAAGTCTTACAGAATCTGTAAGAGTCAAGGCAGGACAAGGACAAAACGCATGAATTCTCTATGGACTCAGAAGTACAGTGCAGCAAAATAGTCAGGCTTGATCAGCACAGAGCAAAACATACCAAGGCAGGAAATTCAAAGGTCTTCTGGACTTAACTTTTGGGTAAAAAGAATGAGAGGAAAATGAATTTACTCACTAACTTTAAAAATGCGTTAAATTACTCTCATACAACTAAAAGAAATAGGAAAATAGGAAAAGAACAGTAGGGACTGAATTCTACACCTTCATAAATTTGAATGTTCATCTATGAATACTTTTTGGTAGCAATTAATATGATTTCTTTGTAGGATACATTTTAAGATTGGAAAGTTTTAAAACCCAAGGTGCCAGAAATCTGGTCAGCAAACAGGAAAACACAGAATTGTTCTGAGGGCAGAACAACTTCTCTGTTTCACAGAAGAATACAACTGTTCCCTGTTTTTTCAGGCAATGAAGTATTTTTTTCCACTATGAGCCAGGAACACATCCTTAATACAGTTTGAAAAAAAACCATAGGCACAATCTTGGTTATGAACTATTGTCTGATACAGCTCTGGAAAGAGATTCACAGGCTGGAAATGCAACTGAGCACAAGGGTTATGAAGATTTCAGTAGAGACAGTGATGGAGAAATGAGAGTAGAACATAGAGAGTTAATTGTCTTGTCACTCAAGAATATATAGGGAACAAGGATAAACAGAGGAAATGTTAACAACAAAATAACTCTGTGACTGTGAAACTGTAAAAGAGGAATAGGAAAATAAGCAGAGTTGTGAAAGAGATATGCTAAGCTGTGAAGCCAAAATGAAACGTCAAGAAGCATGAGATGATGGGATGATGAGGAACTAGTACAACCCATCTAAAAAGGAAGAAGGTAAGGAGTTCATGAAGGAAAATTTCAATGCCTGGAACAACGAGTCAAAAACATGTAGAGAGTTACTAGAAGACAGAACAGGTTAAACTCATCCCCCCTGCAAAGTAACTAACTAAATAATTAATTCAATCCCATCAAAAAAACAAAACACCAAAATCAACTCATGCCCAGTTTTACTGACTAACAAATTAAAGACAAGGGAGACTGATCAGCAAAGCCCTACCATGGCAGAAGGCTCAGAGGTGATGGGTCAGGGTGCTGGGTCCATGGAGCTCAGGGTAGAATGTGGGCTGGGACTCATCAGAGCTGTTGCAAAGATCACTTGATCTCAACACCAAGAGGACATGAGGGTGGGTTCTACTTCAGATAAACAGCTCTCAGCACATGACAGGATCAACTGGTGTTTCTCCTCAAGTCCATTAAGAGTGTGAATGTCTCCCTGAGTCAGCCAGGCCAATGTGGGCTATGTGCATATACGGCCCAGCCCAAAGTGAAGACTATAAAAACATAACTTTGAAATCATTTGTAAAGAAAGCAATAGGATTGAGCCAGCTCAAATTCACAGTTATCTTCCTGGCAAGGCCAGGGATGTCCAAGTGTCATGATGGTGATTCTGTCAGAGAGACACTGGGAACCACACTGGTATTGTGACTGAACTGTGCATTGCAATTATTGTCTTCAGCTACGTGTAAATTGTATTTCTATTGTGTTTTCAGTGTGTTTTGTACCATGCTGTTAAATCAGAAAACCCTTGTAACATTAACTACCCTCAATGTTAAACATTATACCTTCTACATGTGGACTATCTGAAAGAACGTGGTCAGAGAATACTGGGCTCTGACAACAGGTCAGTTATGTGATGAGCCAGAAAAAATATAAGGAAACTCTGCAGAAGATGTATGAAGTATATCTGACAGTAAAAAATATTCCCAGCTTAATTTAGGACACATGTAAAGAAAAACTACTGGAACAACCAATGGAAGATTTCTGGTTTTTTAAAAAAAAAAAAAAAAAAAAAAAGGGAAAGGAAAAAAAAAAAAAAAAAAAAAAAAAAAATAAAAAACCCACAGAATCCTGCCCATGAGGAAATGTTTATNAACCCCTCAGGCTCATATAGTCTAAACAAAAAGTTGAGGAGACACAGCTCTAACTAAATACAATCAGAGGCTGATGCCCTTTTTCTGAAGCATACATGTAAGTCAGTTATCATGTTTAGCCAGCTGTCATGTTTAGCTAGGATGCAACTGCTGCAGGAAGCTAGAGAGCTGACAGCATCTCCATCTTTTCCCACAATAAATTGCATTTTGGGATTTTTGAACACAGAAGCTGTGTCCTCTAGTGTCTCACATTTGTTACAGTGTGAAAGGAAGCACTCTGTAGTTGTTAATAACTCTGATCTAACACGGACTGACTACAATGCTGCAAGGACTAGGCTCTAAGGCACAGAAAATCCTTTCCTACATCCCATGTTCCTAGAGATGGACTAACATGTTTGCTTTTATTATTTATTTTTTTAAACTGGATGGAGGACAAAAGGAAAGGAGAATTTCTGTACCCTCTAAACCATAAGGATCTTCCAGCACTCCGATCTCCAAGTGGAATGATTTTTAAGGCATCCTAGAAATACCCATTCCTACAGTGTATTACATCTGGAAGACAAAAGACTAAGATTGTTTCCTCATTTTTCAGTTTTACCTATGTCCCTGTCTGGGCTTCGCTGACAACAGAGATCTCCCTGGATCTTCAGTTACCAGCTGCGCTCTGCAGCTCTTATCCTTTCAAGGAAGTCTCTTCTCATGTGCAATTAGCCCTTTGAGAAGAGGATGCTCTGCAAACATTCTAGTCTGCACACTGATGTCAAGACTGCATCAGTTACACTACCACTCTGGCACATGAAGAAATTATGCCAAAACAGATTCACAATGCCCTTCAGGGGCAACCCTGATGCAGTAAAGTTGGTAGCAATCCCTGTGGAGTTAAATTACACCAACAGGACATTTAAAAGTCATACCTACCTAAACTGTTATTGCTGCTAGTTGGCCAGGAAGCTATTCTATCCCTTAACTTCTTCTTTTTACAAGAGTCATCTGATTTCACAGAAAGCTCCACTTCCTCCTTCTTGATTTCCCGTACCAGTTCCATGCGGCATTGACTGAAGTCCTGGAAGGAAATCTTTCCATTTTCATCTGCTCCCAGCTGGTGCATGATCTCTGCAACAGATGCCTCCATATTCAGCTGGCGGCACACCATCAGCAAATCATTCCTAAAGATATTTTAGAGGGGAAAATGAGGGCAGGGAAATTGGAAAAGTGGGAACAGAGAAGACAAAAAAACCCCAACAGTTAGTATTGAAGAAAAGAAATAATAACACTCTCTAATCTGGATATGCAATAACACAGAGACATTTAAAACCAATAAGCCAGTTTTGGTTGTTTTTTTTGGTTTTCGGGGTTTTTTTTGGTTTTGTTTTTGTTTCTGTTTTTTTTTCAAATGTTAATCCAACAGCAAAACAGTGAGCTTGGCAATAAATTACAACAGAGAAAGGCTATGGAAAAGAAGGGAACATTTTTTCATTAAGTGTAAACCTCTATTGTTAACATTGTTAACATTTCCACTATCAGGAACAGACACACAGAATAGTTGAAATCCTGCTGTTGACCTTCTGAAAAGGTGACATAGTACTGAGTCATTATCATTTGATTCAGTCATTGGGCACTTCAGTTTCCATTTTACTCAGGACAGGACAAGAAACCTTTTGCCACCGAACAGCAGTAAGCTAAAGAGGAAAATCATGTAAAAACCCCAAAGAACACAGGAAAGAAAACAAATACTATGTCAATTAACTGTTGCCCAGCCATTCTGCAAACATTCTGACTGCAGAACTCTATACAGAAGTTTAGTTGGTGCAGTTGTTTAACAAAACTCACAAAAGAGAAACAAAGACAGCGTTATGAAAAATATTCTTGCACCAAATGCAAATCACCCAAACACAGCTGAGACCAAATCAATGTGTAAGATGTTTAAAGCATATTATATGCTGACAAATTTGGACAGTGAATTCATAACAGAGATGCAGAGAACCATAACCATACTACCCTGGCAAAAACCAAGTCAGCAACACTATGACCAATGCCAGCTTTTATTTCATGAAATCGCAACACAGACGAGAACCTCAAGGGCACACCTTACACTTCATCTGGTGTGTAACACTGGTCTCATCAGAAAACACTCTGAGGGGCTGTTCCTCCCCACTTGGTCTTTTTTTTCAGAGGTGAGGTACAGTAAAGTACTTTGAAAGCAACAGGTGGTATAAAGAATGGCCATGAATCAGAAGTTGTTATCTAAATAAACAAAGGTGAATAGCCATTCACAAGTCTACTCATGGGACAGGAAAGAAGGTTTGAAGTGGATACGAATGGAAGTGCACTATTAGACGGTCTAACACCTGATATCCTTGAACAGTGGCAGGTCTGCAGGTCACTGAAATCCCTCAGTCGGCGCTTTATCAGAGCCTGAATCAATCTCTCAGGAAAGAGGGGGTTTTGAAGATGGTGTCATACTGTCTTTTTGTTAAAAATGTAAACCACTAAAAACTCCATTGCTGTTCTTAGGCAAAGAGAGCCCTGCAATTGTAAACCTAGACTGAAAAACCTCCCTGACTATGCAGAAATCATCATCTCCTTTCCAGATGCTCAGTTATCATAAACAGAACTAGACAAAGTTGATAGATTGCCTCGTTCTGCTGCTATTCAGAGAGACTGAGCCACTAGAACAAGGGAGAATCAAAATACGCTATCCTGCCATCCTTTTCTGAAATACCTTTTGAATTGGATTGCATAACACTACCACACCAATTTATTACAATTAATTTGAGTATGTTTCTATGTTATGGCTTCCTTTAAGAATCTTAAAAACATATTGCTTATTTTTATGTTGTAAAAAATCTCTCTGTAGGATGAGAGTAAAGGAAACATGCAATATTACTACCACATGAATTATCAGCATATTTAGTAGTATTACTTCATTACTAATATCAGAGTTTCATTCAGAAGGTGTCTATGAAAATATGAAATAGTGAAATATTCAAAGTTCTTGCATGAATGGTTTCACTGAAACATTATCACAACCAAAGTCCATCTGTTCTACAGAAAGACTCTGTACATTGGGTGGAGCTCTGTAAGTCTCTTCCATGCAGAAATTCCAGAGCTGCTGAAACAGAATCCTTGTCATAGTTGTTTACAGCAAAACTGGAGCATAATAACAATATTTACATAACAACCACATATTTTAGAAACAACCCACAAACACGAAAGCAACCAAATCTCTACCTACCAGACATAACTTTATTATAGAATATACATTATGTAAGTTGAATATAAGTTATTATTACTTGCAGTTAATTCTTCTGTCAGAGTTTTGCTCTTAGCTTTGAATCTGATCAATGAATAAAAAATCTTTTAGGCTCGGTTCCTCGTTTTTAAAAACTAAAACAACAATACAAATAAAAATCTTACAAGGGTGTTGCAAAGGACAATAAGGATGACAGTGCATTCAGGTTTTACAAACATCACTAAACAAGATGCATTTTGTTTCAAGAGTACTGTCTTTGGTTTTACTTCCTAATACCAGAGTACCTAGTAGTGTTAATCTACACTTAAAAATGTTTTTTTAGGCAAATGTACAAGATGAGCAGTAACACCCATATTGTTTATTTTTTAATGTAAAGTTCCATTTCCTTATGGTTCTCCTAATACTATTTTCTGTGCATCAAATATATTCTCAGCACAAGGCAAAAGCTGTAAATGAGACATTTTCGACTAATCTCATGTTTTTGGCAAGGCATGAACAACATGAGGCAGGATGGGATGCAGAACAGGCACATTAGCTGGACACACTTGTTAAAATGCTGAGCAGCAATGCTGTTGATACTGGCATTTGAAAACTCGCACTGAGGCTTCAGTTTTAACATCTCGTTGTGAACAGGAAGGGAATTCATGGTATGTGTTTTTTCATGCTACATGAAAATTTGAGAAGACATAAGAACACTGACTGACATTTGCTAGTTTTACAGGACTTTTTTTCCTATTTTTGCCCCCAAATATGAGAGAATGAAAGCAAAGTGTAGGCATAAAGTTGAAAGCAAATGGGGAAGAAAAAGGTCACTGAACTGGACTGCAGTTCCACAAGGAGGTATTTATTTCATCACCACAGAATTCTGTGTACTTAAGAGTGTATGTGGCAGTATGTGGGATCTTGCACATTTCCTTAATTATCCTGCAAGCACATAAGACAAACTATAAAACTCAGCATATAACTTCTAAAACAGAAGAAGACAGGCAACTAAGTCCTACCAGAGTAGAAAATATATCAGACTTGGAAAAAAAATCCCAAACACAAAATGAGAGAAAAGAAGCAGAAATAAACAAGGTGGCCACATTCACTGGGAGAAATTAGCCTGCATAAGGAAGGACAGAACAGAGGAATGTTGCACTGGCCACATCATCCCAGTACTTTAAAAGTACAGAATTTGTTAACCTTTGCACTAGAAACACATTATTGCTTCAAACTACTCTTAAGAAAAACTATTCCTACATTCTCAAATACTAACAATTCTCCCAGCACAGCAGAGTGAGAAACCAGGGTGCAGCTGCTGATACAGGTCAACAGGAAATAGGGTAAGAGAAGCTTCAGGAGAAAAACAAGACTTAATAGCTTGGAGGGAAGGAAGCTGGTAAGAGTCTCTTCTGGGAAACTGAATGAAAAGATGAAGGAAAAGCAAGGAGGATTTAGTTGTATCTCAAATCTAAAGAAGAGTAGTGCAGAACTCCATTTTCAGAATGTTACAAGTCACCTGAACAAGCTTTATGTCATTAAAATGTCACCTCACAGAAGGAGAGCACATAATGAAACCATGGAGAGGACTGCAAAGGAAAATTATCCAAAACTGTACTCAATGACAAGAAAAAATACATCAGTTCCATTACTCATGGATGGGTGTGTAATTCGTGTTTTTAAGAATGCCACGATGTCCACTTGTATTACGTCCTAGTGTTTTACTGTTCTCTCCTGCAAATTTCCTAATTTAAAATTTCCCAGCTACAATTCAAACTGTTCTGTCAGAAAGGAAGTTAACAATCTGTTTTCTGCTATCACAGTGAATATCACATACTTAAAACCCATCATCAGATGTTCTGCCTTCTTTTGAGTAAAGAACACAATTTTCTGCAACTCCAGTCATCTTCACTGAGCTGCTCTTGTATTTCTCTAAATGATACACAACCCTGATAGATGACACCACACAAAAGTAGACACCAGCTTAAGGCATACACTGAAAAGGGATGAAAAGTTGAAAGCAGAAGTTCTGTTCTACAATAGCACAATTCTGTAAATTCAAGTTTGAGAGCCACTACAAATCTCGGAAGATTTTCTTCAATTACTCATCCTGTATTTGTGCCACCAAATGTGCTATCATCTACTTATCCCCACTTTATCTCACTGGAATGTTTTTCAAGCAGCATCTTCACTCGTGACTCCTATTTCCCAGGATTTCTACAATTTTCCTTAGCTTAGTGTCATCTCAAATTTAAGAAAGTTTACCTATTATCATGTCATTCAGACCCTTATTTTTTAGCAATACCCATCTGGTCCAGGCCATCCTTCTATTTCAGTTTGATACAGTATTTAGTTTGTAAAACAAAGCATTGGTATATAATGATCTCCAAGCACAGCTGGAAAAAAGCCCCAAACTAAACTCTCCCCAACACTCTATTTTCTTGGCTTGCCTATGATTGTCATAAAACAACACCACCAGCCTTAATAAAGACAAGACAGAAGACATCTCTTATTTCACCTCCACCATCAACCACTCTCACTAGATCTAGGAAAGATTAGATGTGTCTGACACAAGATTTTCTTAATGAGTCCATATTCAGCCAGTTGTCTGTAGACTGATCTCAGTTTTACCACATTTTTTAAAGAAAAGAAACCTATTTTATCTTTGCCTGTTTTCGGTTACATCTATCTTTTAAAGGAGCTTGGAGGGGGAGGGAAAAGCAAAATAGTTCTGAGGCCGCCTTTAGGAATCTTACATCAAGATTTTCCAGTACAACTAACTAGGACAAATCCAATACTCTCTAGCTTCCTTCCTCCCCCTCGTTTTCAAGGTATTTTTTACCAGCCCTATTTGCAGGAACCATCTCACTATACTTGTTATTTTCAGTGTAGAAAGCAAAACAGAGAAAACATGTCACACTTTCACACTTCCCGGCTTCAACAGCTCACTGACTCCCTCTCTTGGGTGCTCTTTCTCTGGTTTGTTTTCTTTTGTTTTGTTTTGTTTTTTTTTTTGTTTTTTTGGTTGGTTGGTTGGTTTTGTTTTGTTTTTTGTTTGTTTGTGTTTTTGGTTGTTTGTTTGTTTGTTTTTGTTTTTGTTTTTGTTTTTGTTTGGTTTTTTTATTACTGTTTTCATACTGTGGAACAATTTGACGTTACAGTTCAAATTCCTTGCTAGTTTCATTTTCCACCTTGCATGTTCCAGTGCCTGTTCAGAATTAACCTGAGACCTGACCCAGTTCCACCACGCTGAGCAGCAGCAGGAATAGACAAGGTTAACACTCAACCAGCCCCCAAAACCTGTATTCCTATGCGTAATTCAATTCATAATAAAACAATTCGATTTTACTTCACAGTCCTGCCTTGGCTACCTCTCACAATACTATTCCAAGCATGCAGCCTACACCAGCACTCCTTCCTCTGGGAAAGCAGGGGGAAAGTTCCTTTGACAATCAATACTTCCCACCACAATGTCTCTGTCCCCCATTTCATATGAGACACGGACAAGACTGCCAGTTGGCCACAGGACCTTCCAGAATGGAAATGTATTTTACACATGGCACAACAAAGGCACATTCCACTCATGAGAAATAACTTAAATTTTGGACTGTGATCACCTACACCACACTGTTCACACAAACTGCATCTCACACGCTGTGAGAACAGTGAGTCTTCTTTTGGCTAAGGGTCTCATCTCAGGAGACAGAACTGATGCAGCCAAACAAAGGTCCATTTATCAACAGAGAAGTAGAGCTTGTCCATAAGCTGCTGTTCTGTGCATTCTTTTGTACTGCTCAGTAGTTTCAAATACGGCTAATACTCAGTATCAATTCAACTACAGACTCTACCATAGTTAGGAACTACCAGGAGCACAGCTTTGGTTCAGAGCTCTGTTACCTGATTTACCCTTAAAAACTACATGCAGGATTTCATTGAATAAATGCTAATACTACATAAATACTGTTTTGTTCTATGAAATATAAGAAAGTACTGCTGCAGAACAGAAGAAAGGACATATTGAATGTGCTTATTACAATTAATCATTACAGGGATGTTAATTAACACAGAAGGTCAATGCCTGCAAACAGTCACTATACTATGATGAATTCCACATATGTATAATTTATTCTAAGAGATGCATGTGAACATTGACACTGGATTTGAAAAGCCATGGATCCACACTGTAACTTTTCCTCTAGATGCCATTTGAAGCCCAGCCTTTGGACAACGCACAATTAGACACAACACTAGCCTTGTTAATGTCTTTCATTTACCAGCTGAGATACTGTGAGTATAAATAAAACCTCTGCTGTGCTTTTACACTTCTGAAAACGATGCCATTTTTATGGTCATGAATTAACTTCTAGTTCAGATTCTTTGGAGTGAACCACTTTTAAAAATCAAGTAGACATAACTAGAGGGGTCACAGCTCAAGTTTCTTACCCTCCTCCACTGCCTTGTGCCAACACTAAGAGTCACAGAGCTGTATAACAAGCCAAAACTATAAACTGATCATTCAGGAAAGAACTATTTCTTAATGAGCTAGTTTTCAACTAGGACAATTTTTTGACTAAACAAACTCTACAGTAGACACTGTGAAACTTCAGGACCACACACAGTTGAACAATTCATTTGGCAGCACAGGTTGACTTCAAAAACCTCACTAAACCCTTCACTTACTTTTCTCAGTTCGTTGCATGAGGAATGCAAGTACCTCATTTAGAGCTGTGTATTTGCCAGGTGCCCAAGATTTTGTGAGGTTTCTTTATTCCCTATCAAAACATGTATGACCTGTTGCTTGAATCAATTTCAGGTACTCACTATGGTACCCTAGAAAGAACAAAGAAAATTTTCAAATCATTTTAGAATCCATCCACAACTACCAGCAAAATACCTCCATGTGGCATCCTCAAACATTAAATACAAAGAAATACAAGGCATTAACCACTTATTGGAAAAATTCTTCTTTCATTCAACTGCCTCCCAAAACAGCCAACCCATCCATTAATTTCAAACAACAGGTTTTGGCAAATTAATGCTGAAAACATATAGTAAGCTGTTTCTTAGCAACATGAGCTAACCAGCAGTGGTTAAACAGGATGCCAACTGTCCTTGTCTGCCATTAAGCAGAAGATGCAATCAAGTGAATGAGATGAAATCAAACATTTACTGCAGTCCCAGCCATACTCCTAGAACAGCCACCAGTGGTTTCTATGCTACAAACCCAGGGCTGTGGATTTGCTAGAAAAGCCAGGTACAAAAGCATCTTGTGAAGGCCCCTGCTCCCTATCACCCATGGAAAGAGAGTAATGGAGTATATTAGTGAGGTTACAATCTTTCAGAATTGCCAGAAAGAAACCAAAGAGAACACAAGGCAAAAAAAACCCTAGAGCTACAAAAGGCAAATTACTGTCTTTGAAATCACTGACTTCAAAGAGAGGTTAAATTCTCTCTCTAAATCCAAATAAAATGGTATGTGCAACAGTCCCAATAAAAATAATAGAATTCAATAAAAAATTAATAAAGATAAGAAATACAACACATGGAAGTTAGGTGGATGATAACTTTCAAAGGGATCAAGAAGTTTAACATTTGTATTCTCGAGTGACTCACTGTTTGTTCAGTTTTTCCACATTACAATCCACCTGGACAAAAAGTTCCAAAGAAAGAGAATACAGTAACACCATGTAACAACAAATCTGAGATATATATTTCAGTACATACACCAAACTATTAATGCCAATAAGGAAAGGAAAATGTAATAACCTATATATAACATATCAAGTAACTTTACTAATTTCAAACATTAACAGCTCCAGCTAAAACACACCTCAGAGGCGTCTGAGGTTTATACAAGAACTGGACCACTCAGTCATTAAAATATAGGATAGGTTCAGAAAACTCAAGTTTGAATATATTCCTCTGACTGTGTATTAGTACAGACTTCGAAATACAGAATCCTTTAATGAATGTTGATCCTTGGTATGCTTTCTAGACACAATATTTAACCAAGGAATACCTTTTTCTTCATCACAAACTACACATGCAGGGTGTCCCTCTGGCTTTTCATCTACATCTGCCCTTCTGTTTTTCCTCATAACTTCTTCCTTTTTTGGTTACGATGCTCTGAGACGACTTCTGGAAGATGAAGTGAGGCTAAAATCCCACAAAACTACATAAACTGTGGAATCATTGACTAAGGCAAGTCACAAGAGAAACAGAGAAAGCAGATTACAATCACTTGAAAAACAACAGTCATCACCATACCTGGCATGCAGCAAATACTGTGCTGTATCCATATAAAAGCAATCCTTCATTTACATGGATCACAAACTCCGTGACAGCCTCCAAATGGAGATGGATGAAAAAGAAAGTCTAGAAACAGAATCTGGGAGCTGAAACTGTTTTCAAGACAAACTGAAAAACCAGTGCAAGGACAAAGTCTGTTTTACCACAGTGGGGGGATTTTTGGGTTTGGTTGGGGTTTTGTCGTTGTTGTTGTTGTTTTGTTTTTTTTTTTTTTTTTTTCCTTGTGTGGTAAATTTTTTGTCATTTTTGTGTTAGGTTTTTTGTTAGTTTGTTTGGGTTTTCTTTGGGGTTTTTTTGTGGTTTTTTGTGGTTTTTGTTTGTTTGCTTGCTTTGGGGTTTTTTGTTGGAATTTCTAAAAGTGGACTAGGTTAAAGAAAGCACAGAGCAAATAGTCCACACTTCAAGTGAGAATAAAATCCTATACTGGGAGTCTAAGAACTTTTCTGGCTCTGTAAGAATAGCTTAGCAATACTAAGAGCCAGACTAAGGGCAAGGACTAAGGAAAGCCTTGACCTGATCTTAGTCATACTTTGGAGACTGCTTCTAAATGATGTCTCCTTGTTAGACAAGGCCAGACTTAGGGTTGTATGATACTGGGACCAAACTGCTTTTGAAATTTGAAATCCCAGTAGCTGCAAAACCAGCAGAATAGACACTACCTCTTTCAGAAGTCTTAAAAGGCACTGTTTCATTTCCACCTGCCCTCTTAGAGAGTAGACCTTTTTTAAACCTCTTAGCTTGTAGGATATATGGCTTTATCTCTCCCTAGTCTGCTGACATTTGAGCACTTACAGCGTGTTCCTGATACTGCTTCTAATAAGTGTAGTATAGCCTGCAGAGGATGGAAAGCACATATGTGCAGAATATTAACTCATGTCCAAAATAAGTTTTCAGAGACCCTAAACATATTTGCATAGTTCATAAATGGTCATTCTATGAGTTAAACCCTTAATTGTGACTTGGCTGGTCATAGACAACCTACAGTGAGTTTGCTTTTCCATTTATTTAGGTCCCTCTGAGCTTCAACTTTAAATGTTAAGCACAGAAGTTCAAGCCAATTAGCAAAATCAAACACCTCAAAAAAAGGTTAAGGACTGGTGAGGACTGAGGTGGAGAGTAACAGAGAACATAAAAGCCTAAATCTCCTCCCTTTAAAACTCAATGAACATACACATACTCTGTCTTCTTGAAAACAGTTTTATCTCTTCTAATAGCATGTGGCCACTAGATGCAAAAACACTGAGGGAGTGTGCCAAAATAACACTCAGCAGGAAATCTGGCAACGCCCTACTCCTACAGTCCATTAAAAAGGGAAGGACCAGCTTGTCCTTACAAACGTTTTGAGCTCCCAAAGCTGTGCATCACTAAAACCACTCAGGTAACAAACCAAATCCAACAAGTTGCCTTCAGCTGTTTCTGTGAAGGGCTAGCAAGGGCTCAGTCATTCAGCATGTCCTGTATAAGCTCAGTACATAGTAGGTTTATGCGTTTTTTTATCAACTTACTCTACTTTTACCAGATTTTTTCTGTAAGGCATGGACCCCTTTGTCTGTGTATACAGAACTCTACAAACAGAACTTCATTCCATTATTATTAATATGATGACAATTTTCTGTACAGACTAAACACTAGCTTTACCTCATAACCCTCAAATTACTTTTCCATGCTTAAAAGTTAAAATTATAAAACTAGCATATTTGTAATATTGAAATTAATTTTTTCTTTGCCCGTTATCTTCATAGCTCACTCCTTCATTTTTTAAGGTGAAAGGATTTCCTGCAGATTCAAAGTTACATTATTTAGATTTTGCAGTGTTAGAATAGAATAAGCTGGAATCCCATTTAGTGACTTCTGCAGTAAAGCTGAAAGTCATTATGTACTAAATGGAATTTCAGTACAATCCACATATAATAAAGCCACAAGGCAATTAAGTTTATGAAGAAGATATTAATCTAACCTGTCACCCATAAAAACTCAGCATCATCCAAGGCCACATGTGCAGACATAACAAAACAAAAACAAAGCAAAAAGCACAGGTGTCCTCTCTACTGCACCAACCCTCTGAAGATGAAAATGTAACATCAGATTCTGAAACTTTTCAAAGAAAACAATAAAATGCAAAACAAAGGAAAGCAATTAATTTTTTTCTTTTTTTTAGTTAAATGCTTTCTGTTAGTAACAGCTCAATCAAGCTACAGACGCAAAAAATAAATTTCTGATGTAAGGAGTGTTTAAGGATACCTTTTGCTCTCATGGACAGCTTTGCCGTTGAGTTTTTTGTGGGGTAAGGGGCAGGATGTTTTGGTTAATTGGTTGGTTGTGGAAGTATCAGAAGAATATCAAACATTAGCAAGATGTTAAAATAATTAAGTAACAAATATTCATTCCCAAAGAAGCAAAAGCTATTTCAGCTCACACCAAGTTAAAACTCTAATTTTTTCTTAGTACTTTTCTCTACCTGGATGTTGCAAAATTTCAGTATGTGTACACAGATTCAATGCTTAGCATTTCATATCCCACGATTCAGCATCTTCCAGGTTATAACCACTAAGTGTTTAATTATACTTTATTGGTTTGATATCATCTCAACTATTTAGAGCTTGAAAATTAATCAATAACTCAGGTGAGAGCCTGAAAACTAATCAGTATCTCAGGACATGCTGCCCCTCTCCATCCGTGCCTTTACTTCCCTATTATTACTGGAAGAGTTTTATTACAGTTTGATGCACAACAAAGCATTTCCACAGCTGAGACACCATGTTACTCCATTAGGAATGCAAATACTTCTTTTCCCCATGCAATGTGAACTAAATAAACATGCATACAACATGACCGCCTTTCCTGCAAGTATAAAGATGTCTTCTTCCATAACAGCTCTTAAGCTGGAAATAAAGGAATCTGATAAACAAACTGCTGTCATTTATTACGCAAAGAAATGACTGACCAAGCTTTAGCCTTGCAAGCAGAAGAGAAGGGATACTAATTTTCAAAGATATGGTAATTTGTGCTCAGTAACAGCTGCAGAACTGCAAATTTCAACTCCATTGCACTGAAAACAAGTTCTGAAAGAGGTTCAGACTAGTAATAGCTGATCAGTAAGTTCCAGTCCACAAGGAAAGAGCTGATCTTACAGGGCTGGCTTCTGTGTTTAATCTGCTATAAAAGACACAGTAACATGCAGAAGTCAGTCTACCATCTCCACTGGGGCTACAAGGAAGGCAAAAGAAATTGTGGCCCTCAAGGATGAGCAAAACAAAGTCAAAGGAAAAAGGGAAGATGGAACGGGAAAGCCAAGCCAATGGCCTGTATGAAACAAAAAACCCACAACCAACCAACAAGCAAGATAAACAAGTATGCACAGAATGACAAGATTAACTACAGTAAAAAGCAGCTGTAACTTTTTTGTCTTTATTTTAATTTGTTGCATTGAAATAGATGCAATTAGCTGAACACCAGGGCTCTAAACAAGAACAAAACCCCAGTTCCTGTACTTTTAAAAGGGACGCTATGAATCAGAAAGTGTTTTCTGTAAGAATATGGTGGTACGCACTATAAATACGTCCAAAACCCACTCAGCAAGTCTCCTCCTGCTTAAGCCATTGCCATAACACGGATTAGAAGAGAAATTGAGTCACTACACAAAGCAAGAAAGGCATTCCATTTAAACAACTGATTAGCCAGGGTAGCTAATGAAGGAAAGTAAAGTACCCGACTGCCTCTTAAGTCAAAGATCATTTGTTAAATACTCATTTACTACTTTCTCACACATATAGAGTTTTAAAGGAAGACAGTAATTTATGACACCATGTTCTCTGGTAACAGCCATACCAGTTCTACCTTGAAGGCACAACTCCCTTGAAGCAAAATATTAGGAACCTTCAACAATGAATACACCATCTTCTGCAGGACTTTCAACCACTGTCCTCTGGGCTTAATTTCCATTTCAAGCTGAAATCCACTGTCCCTACTCAAATACGTCCTGGAGTTTTCAAAGCTTTCAAACAGGGTAGTTAAAGTAACACACTGAAATACCCATTTTGAAATACCCAACATACAAATCTGGAACAAAACTTAGAGACCATGGAAAAGTTGATCAGAAGTGAGTGGCTTGTGTCATGGTAGCATCTCCCAACTGTCCATATGAAACGCTAAAACAACACTCCCTCAGTAAGGTCTTTAAATTTTAAATATAAATATGTCTACTGAGTTTACACTACAGAAAGGCATCACAGTACAGAACAGTGAGTGTGCTCTTAGAAGGCAGTGTACATTTTAAGTTAACATCCTAAGTTTTCAGACATCAGAATAAATTCCTTGAAGACCATAAACAAACGGAAGGAGGCAGATTTGGCATACTGGTTGGAAAGTATATATTTTCAAAGTTTGTATTTCAAAACCACAACTGTCAAAATAATCATTAGAGCTGAGGGGGAAAAAGAGTGTTCAGGGAGCTGTTTAGATAAGAAATATCGTGACCCTTAAACTTTATTTTTAAAGTGACTGCCAGTTGTTACAGATTTTCAACAACTTTCTGGCTCCAAAGAGATGGCAGTGGGGATTCAAGTTTACTTAGCTTTTCTGCAGGGTCATATTTTTTAGGTTACAGCTTAGATGACAGACACAGAAATTCCCTCGCTCAGTTCTCTAGACGTAGTTGCTACTTACAACTAGCATATGTTTAATTTTGAAAATACAAATTTCCCCCACCTCTGGCAAATTTTAGTAGTTCTGTGTTTTTTTAAATTACAGAAAGAGAGCAGAGGACTCGCCTCAGAAACACAATTTCCACAAAGCCTACTCCTGACCAAAACACACTGCAAGTGCTTCCAGACACATGAGCATTCCATTACGGCTTATTTCTAACTACCTACTGCAAATGTACAAGCTCACCCTTTCCAAACTCTGTCAGCCTGGCTGACACTCCTTAAACTCACCCGGAGACCAGCAGAGGAATTTAAGCGAGATTGTGTAACAAGCACACCGATAAAAACGTATTTACAAAATCAAACGACCCGGGAGACCATGCACGAGTTTTCTCCCGGATTACCTATGACCAGCTCTCCGAGTTTACCTGGAAAAACCACCTGCGCGGGGCATGGGCGATAAAAAGTCACCCGGGTCAAGGAGGCGTCGCTTTTCAAGACTCGGTGGGCTTGGAAGTCCTCCGGGCGCTCTTTGCCCAGCACCCCGAGCGGCGGTGGGTGCCGATCCCCGCACTGGGGGTGCCGGGGGCTGCGCTGCGGGGCCGCTCAAACTCGCCGAGAAGTTGAGCCGATGCAGGATGGGGAGAGGGGACAGGGTCGGGGTGGGGGAAGGACGGGACGGCTCCGTACCGGCAAAGAGCCGCCTCCCGCTGTCGCTACCTGCTGATGAAGCCATCCCCATCGCCGTCGCAGGTCTGGAAGAGGCGCCTCATCCTCTCCTCCTCGCCCGTGCTGGAGGTATCGCTGCTGCCGCTGCCGGCGCTGCTCACCTCCGCCACAGCGGCTGCCGCCATCATGCGCCCGGAGGGGAGGAGGAGCAGGGGAAGGAGGAGGAGGAGGAGGAGGTGGAGAAGGAGGAGGAGGCGACGCTGCCTCAGGAGCCGGGGATTCCCAGTCCCGCGGCAGCACAAAGCGGGGCGGGGGCTCCGCGGGTCGGGTCGGGTGGCTGCTGCCCGGAGACCCCGGCCAGGACCCGCCCGGAGCCGCGCTTAGACTGGGGAGAGGCTTCGCTCTCCCTGCCTGCCCTCGGCATCCTTCTGATCCCTCCTGCCCTCGGCATCCTTCTGATCCCTCCTGCCCTCGGCATCCTTCTGATCCCTCCTGCCCTCGGCATCCTTCTGATCCCTCCTGCCCTCGGCATGCTCCTGATCCCTCCTGCCCTCAGCATCCTCCTGCCCGCCCTCGGCACCCTCCTGCCCCCCGCTCCCCCGGGGTACACGGTCTCGCCAGACCGGGACCAGCTGTGCTTCCAGTGTGTGATCCACACTCGTCCCGAGGGTCGCTTGTTTCTCCTTTGACTCTCTGCCGGCTTCGGGAGTGCTGCTGCCCGCTTTTGGCTGTACTCTGGCCGGCCTGTGGAAGCCAAGCTCAGAGAAACCAACAAACCCAAATACTTTCTGTAGCCCTGTGTTTGCACTTGACGCTGTTTGAAGAGGTATGGTTCAGGTGAGAGCATTGTAGGGTGCAGAGCACCCTCCTCTCTTGACCCATCCAGTTCCTTTCTACTGATCACATTCTACCTGCAACGACCACAATCCGTTTTCCTGCTCCACGTGTTCCTGGCTTGTATCTCTCCCTCTATGTCTCTTTTGCATTTAGAGAAAAGTAATTTTCTTTGCAGCCTTCATGTGGCCAGATGAAAAAAATCTCAGGTGTATGGTACAGCTTCTTCATTTCCTTTAGTAGTTTTTCACCTTTCTCAATACCTACCAAACCAAACCAAAACAAAATCTTATTCCTGTGAAAAGAGCTGATACATCAACAGCACCAGTGACAACCTCCTTAATCTCTACTGGAAATAGGTATGCTGCAATAGTCTAAAACAGCATTTCTATTTATAGTAGCATTGCATTTCTTACTCCATCACTCTGTGATTAATTGGGTCAGCTAAGTTTTTTCCTAACCTATTTCCATAATATGAAAAAAATCCCTTGCTATTGAGGACATGAATGTCCCTCATAGTATCACATGTTATCCTTCCCCTCTTACTTCTTTGAAAATACCCAGTTCATCCCACAAAACATCTTCCTTGTTGCTGACTGTGACTCATGAATATATAAAGTCAGCAACGTTACTGCATTTCTCTTGTTGCTCCATCTTTTTTAAGTACAGTAACTGATGGCAGTTGTTCTGTTAATATTTATTGCACCTTGATTAAGTATGTCATTAGAAGGCAAAGAGTGCCTCCGGCATTTTATTAACTAAAACTGCTTTCAAGTGCAAGCATGCATACTGTCATTCTCATATTCTCCCAGTCTCAGAAGCTTTCCAAATTAGGTTGCTCACATTAGTTCCTGCTGGATGATCAGGGCACTGGGGTATGGAACCAGCACAATTTCATACTCTTTTTAAGGCAATGAAAGCAGAGAATACTGTAACTGTCCTCTCAGATGTTCCATCTTCTGACCTACAATTGTCTCACTCTTAGTCTTAGCAAATGCTTTTTCTCAGGGCCCAGGATATTGCTTATGTGTGATATGAGTTCTTTTCTGCAGCTGTTTACACTGAGGATTGGATGAGCTATGCAGTAACAGGACCATTTTCTTCAGCCAGATCCCATAGATTTGCTGTTCAACACCACACAGAAGAATTCTTGCACACATTCTGCAAATATAGCACTCACTGCTTCTTATTAAGAAATAAAATTCTTAACCGCAGGGTGTTTGACTTGATATACTCTTATGGGTTCTTTTCAGCTTGAGATATTTTATGATTCTGTGAGTCTACACAGAGTTCTAAAACTGTGTTTCTTGACAAAGCCAACAATACCAATGTAGGAATATTGGATCCAAAACACAGCAATGACAATCTCCATGAATGGCCTCCCTCCAGCCTGATACTATCTGCAAAGCCTCACAGTTAGACAGTTCTTGTCTTTTTTTTTAAAACTAATCTCTCATTTCTTCCCTAATCTAGATAAATATCCCAGATGGCACTTAATCTTTTGTTCTTATCCACATGTTTCATGCAATAGCTTTCTTTGCAGATCAGGAATTCATCCATTCCTTACATTCTCCCTGCTCATTGCTAATGACCTTTCTGAGTTGCTCGTTTATGCATTAAATTTTTCCTACTGTCTTTTCTGCTTCTGGGGATCGGTTGCAGTTACTTTTTTGTGTCTTCAACGTAAGTCTCAGGACAACCTGGTGCAGTGTTTTCTGACTTTCCTTAAAAAGATATCACTCATAACAGTTCCTCCTTGCTAATAGGGACAGCTGATATCCTCGCATACTTGACAGTAAAACCAGCTGATCTTGCTGGCTTGTATCATCCCCATCTAACTTTTTAAAAAGATGTATCACATCAACTGGAAAGCAACACTCTAAAGCTATAGTTCCCCACATTCCTGTGCCTGCTATGAATTATGTAGAAGTTCACTCCTGCAGCCAAGAATGTGAACTTCAGATGGAAAAAAACCCCCGCATTTAAAACAGAGAACATGCTTTGCAGCAGAAAGCACAATTCTTCCTGAAGTGTATCCTCGCTGTCCCTGTGAGGGGAGGGGTGTGTGGTGCCTAGAAAGTTAAGAAGAGAGAACAAGGAAGGAGGGTAAGGAGTGGGACCTCCATACTGCTGCGAAAAGAAGGCCTCAGAAAATAGACTTGGTATTTCTCAAAATAATAGTTTGTAGGTTTTCTATTTTAAATTGTGTATTTTAACTACCAGTCTGGTGGCTGTTTGTTTATCTTTTAAATTAAATGAATCTGTAGTTTTTCAGTATTAGATTACATTCTGCAATGTAAACTTTCCATAAGGCCCCAGTTTCCAAATACAAATATATACATGTATACCAGAGAGCCGATGCGAAAATTACAAACAATGCTGTAGTAGTGCTAGCTGCACTTAGGCTCCAACATTCATATTCCCAAAATCTGACATCTGAAAGATGGGTAGGAGACACCTGATTTGCAAAGATGTTGGACTTCTGAGACCTTCCACCACATCATCACAAGATTTTAAGGTTACCTAATCTCTGAAAGTCAAGTCTATTTCTAGATGTTGAACAATAGAAACGGAAAACCATTTTACTCCTCTCAAAACATGACCATAGATGGTTTTGCAAGACAAAAGACCTTAAGTGACTCTACATAAAAAGATGCCAAATGCCCAAAATCAATTGACCAAAGAAGAGAAAAACTTCCTGTTACATTGCTTTCAGCACTTTTAGATTAATCTCCTTCAAACCAACAAACAAAACAAACAGGACATTAAGTTTCCAAACAGGAAGTTTTCATTTGGTAATATTCCCTTGAGCAAGGTAGCCAGAGTGCGCAGTGCAGAACTTTCTCAGTATCAGAAGTCCAACTGCCCAGAACACCATCCCGTCCCACTTCCTAAATACTTCACACAACCCTTTTTCACTTGTGCCAAGCACACTTTCTTGAGTTCCCTGTTGCTCCATGAGGTTCTTGGGTAACAGACTTTTCACTGTAAAGAGACTGACGCCTGACACTGAGGGGACAGACACCTTTTCTTAGGGATATTGACATAGTGACGATGGCATTAAATCAAAGTTACAATTAAAATTCTGTTTTCTGTTACAGTTAGTATAGAATAAAGTTTATTATTAGAATGGCACAGGATTTTTACAAGCAGAATCAACATATAAGTAGCAAAATAGAGAATTTATCATACAATTTAACTTAATTTTTAATTCCCTGAACCCTCTACAGATCATGTCAGATGTCAATATACAGTTCACTGTATCAGTGTTACAATTAAAATCTAGAGTCAAAAAAACGTATGTAACAGAATACGAGTCACTCCCTCAGTCCTCAGAGGAAGCAGAGGGCTGTGAAGGTGTCCCTGGCCAGAAGGTCTGGAGTTCCACTGTCTACCAGCAGCTCCCTTCCAAGGTCCCCACTTAGGACTCATACCTGCGTGATTTTATGGACACTGTTCCAGGTTCTGTTGCGCTTCCCTGTGCTGCGTTGGGGTCATTACCACCACTAGGCTGTCTGGGTGCCTGGGACCTTCAAAGCTAACAAGGAAGGCAGTAATTGCCCCAGCACCAAGGAACCTTGAGGCCGGTAGGAAGTGGAAGAAATCCATTTGGATTGTCTACTTGGTGCACAGCACCTTCAGGGCCTGATAATGAGGGAAAGGGAAGGGATCTGTGATGCTGTCAGGCACAGAGAATGGCTGCCTGCCCTGTGAGTTGGTGTGAGTTATTCTGACCACCTCACCCCACCCCTACACTGACTGCAGTCTGGCAGGCTATTTAGCTGATTTAAGACAATTTTCTAAGCACTGTTTTTAGCTGCACTTGCGAGTGAGCCCTCAGATTACTGCCAGGGCATAGTGTTCTGCCTTTGCCTCAGACAATAAGAGAAATGGGGCAAGAGGAATAAGTAGCTTCATCTTTTTTTCTTAAAAAAATTACATGTCAGCATATAGGCCACAATTATAAACAGTAGCACATTTTAAGAGCCACCAATTACCTAGTTACTCAGACAAGGGCAGAGCAACAACAGAAAAATAAGGATGTAGCAGGAACATCTGAACATAGTGCCAAGTCTGGCATACTCAGACCTGATTTCTTGAAATTCCTGAATTCCTGGTGTTTGATGCACCATTATTTTTATTCGATATATTTGCTATATTTTCTGATATAAAGCAGAAACACAGAATCTTCTGATTTGGAAGAGACCCACAAGGATCATCAAGTCTAACCCTTCAGTGAATGGCCCATATGGGGATCGAATCCACCACCTTGATATCATTACCTCTTTATTATTTCTGCCAAATCAAGAAACAAGCAAGCAGTAAATATCAGCAATTAGTAACACATTATAAATATTACCGAAAACAATTTGATTTTAAAGCAATTAATAAATGCAACAATGTAAAGTCCTTAGCACTTCTTTTTTTTTAAGGTTTGTGGAAACTTCTCTTACTGTGGAAGTTTTGCAAACCTATCTTATAGGCACATGATTTTTTTAAATAGAATAATAGAATCATTAAGGTTGGAAAAGACCTCCAAGTTCATTGACTTGAACCTCTGATCAAACACCACCTTGTCAACTTGCTGCAATATAGATCAGGAAATTAGCTATTTTAATTGCTGCCACTGCTTAGGTATTCAGACTGAAGATTTGGATGTACATGAGGAACAAAACCTGGTGGTTTCAAAGGAGAGATTACCCTTTATTTTGGTAGGCTTCATATAAAGACCATCTCTTTTTATTGATCTTCATCACTGAAAGAAATAGACATATGTGTTTAAGTAAATATTATTTAAAACGTCATCATGTACAGCAAAGTCCATCTGCTACCACCAGAGCCATGGTTTAGCTAGGAAAGTTCTAGTTAAATTCTTATCAAAATTCTGATGTCTGAAGTCATTATATTATCCTTCTTACATTACTTCCTTTAGATCCACTTCACCTCCCAGACTTATGTTTTCAAGCTTCAGTTAGAAGCGTAAGTCTTGAGCAGCCTTTACTGTGAAACCCTTATCAAACAGAGTTGGTTGAAAATTCTTTAAACAGCACATTCAAAGTAACTTCTCTTGTGCAATTGACTTTTTTGTAATATTTTCCCTGCCTGCTCCAACGGGTGATCTGTAGAACTGAGATATTTTATCTAAGATTGAAAATATTTTCATTTAGATGAATGATTAATGTCACTTTTGAGAAGCTTACTATTCATTCTTCACCTTTATAAATGTTCAACTACCTTGTATAACTGTTATGTTTTAAAAATTGTACTTTTCCTTGCTTTTACTGAATATGAAGGAGAAAGGTTTGCTCCTTTTTCCAAAAATGTCCTAAACTGCTTTCCTGCTCAATACAGATTGCTAGTTCTGGATCCTGCATATGGATCCACAATTTGGATCTGCCTACATAACAAAAAGTTAGAAGTTTAATTCCTGCATTTCTTACATATACATGTAAACAAAGATATCAAATATTTCCTTTTTTTAAAAAAAATCAAAGCATATTCTTTGAAGCCATATTTTGATTAACTACTGTGACTGAAAAATATGGGCACACTTGTAAAGGTAAATGGCCTTTTTGTAGGCTGTGACTATGAGATAACCTTAATAACTTCTTTTTCTGCAGGCTACTGATGGCTGCAAAAGTTAAACATGTTCTGCGCTCCGGACAATTTTTGCAAAACAAATACCGTGTTGGTGAAAATACTTCACTGAGACAGTATTTTAACAGTAAATTACATTCTGGATAAAGAAATCTCCCTAGGGAACGTACCAGTTCCACTCAGTTCCACATTCAGCAAAGACACAAGCACATGAATCACAGGTACGAAATCCCTCTGCCTTCATTCTGCTCCTCAAGCTTATTAGGCATGGGATTCCTGCAGTTTTCCTGCTGCCCTTATAACACATTCTAGAAAAAGTGAGATCTCTTAGTGCAGAATCGTTCTACTCTCCCCCCTATCCTCTGTAATTTGCTCACCCCGAAAAATACAGCTTCTCATTTAGGAGAGAGAAGTAGTGGAGATAGTTATGGGAAGAAATGGAGCGTACTTAACTCTGTTGGGTATTGTGTCCTTCCCAGCTCTCATTCCAGATACACTGCTGAACTCTATGGATACCTTGGGCTTTGCTGAAGGGTTGCAGTTTTCCCCTGGAAGTTCAACAGCCCAGGGTGTGGACTGCTCCAAGTGGAGACTTGTGAGACATTGTTCCACAGTGACACAGTAAATCAGAGATCCATGTAACCTTCAGCATCAGTATTTATGGAGCTTCCAAGTTCCCCAGGATATTAAAGAGGAGACCCCTGTATGGATTGTTCATGCTGCTGCTATGGTACATTTCTGGCATAAATTATCAAGCATGCAGGATTTGTGCAGAATTGAAAGTAATTGTCAATTACAGGTGTTACAGAATGTTATTCAAGGTAATGTACAAATCCCCAACCAAGTCAGTGAGGTGTCTATACAGACAACAAAACCTCTCTTAGAGGCCTCTGACTGCTCTTGTCCTGAAACCCTCTGTAAGGACATGTTTTGGCAGTGAATGAGGGCAGGGAAAAAAAATGAGTGTCATTTGCAAAAGACTGGGTTGAATAAAAGAATTGGTTCCATTAATCCCTAACAGTGGTGTGTGGGTAGTTGGATTTTCTAGAGTTAATAATATACAAACTGTGATTAAAATTTATTCTTGATATGATGCTCATACTGCAGCCTTTCCACTCAGATTAATAGGAATGGGATTTCTATAGGATCTTCTACTCTGCTGCCTATTGGCATCAGATTAAGGAATCTGATATCTGAGAGTTTTACCTCCTCCCTAATTTTTGCTTTAAACTGTTCAAAAGAGTCAAACTTATTTAAAGAAGGACTTAGAACAGACAGATAGAAGCACACATGTATTTATCTACGCACACTGTACATCATTGATTAAAGTGATTGAGAGGCTTTTTCCTCAATGTCCCAAAAATAAATAAAAGTGAATAAGGTAAGGAAGAGATGAACAAGAAACTAAATCAGTAGATGATACAAGAGGTAGTATAAATGGGGAGGAGGCAATCATCCACACAGAGCCCATATCAGCAGCAAAAGTTCTGGGGAACTATCAGTGTACACAGTAGTGAGCAGAAAAGCAAGAGATGCCTGTTTTCACTGAACTTTATTTATTAATCAAATATATCAAATTATAATTTCACATTAGCCTTATTTCCCTAAATATGTGCTAGTACATAACTTATTTGACGGGATCATCAGTAACCACAAAAGCCAACATCTAGCTGGTTACAAATTTAGTCTGATGCTTAGAATAAAAACATATTGCAGTACCTTTTTTTGTAGTCAAGGAACTGGGAAAAAAAAATAAATCTTGCGTTCTTTCAGTAACCTTCTCTTGAAGAACACTATTAACTCACCAGTTATCCTTGCATATTTCAAGAGCTAACAAGTTTTACAACACTAAAATCTTTAAAAAAAATCCTAAGCAAACAAAACCCCAAAAAGATGAACTACTTTGCAGTTAAATCTGACACAATCTAACATAGCTAGTACATAATAGAAAATGTTGTTTCATAAATCTCCTTTGTAGTTATTTTCCTTTTATGAATGACATCTCTTGTGAAATTCTAGAGTATTTGTGGGAAGATATTCTGCAGAGTAAGAGAAGTCAGCAAAACCTGCTGCATAATAAAAGTGCCTCTGGTGAAGGTAAAATAACAATGCCTAATTGTATTTGAACACGCAGCTGTATCTTTGCATTAAACTCTACTGGCTCTTAATCCTTTTTGTAAAAAAATACATGGGCATTTGGATATGTGGACATGGTGATAAAAGGAAATAATTATTATGCCAGGAGTTACTTGTTTAGAGTAAACTTTAGCCAGAAGGTGCTTCCAAGGCCAATAATGAAAAAGAATTTTTTTAAGACTTATGGGTTGTTAATTCTAATAAGAAAATCCACAGCTAGTAATTTTATTAGCAGAATATGGAATCCATATAAACATCCATGTCTCATAAACAAAAAGTAGATTGTATATATGTTTTCCAGAATAATCTGTTTTATGTCCTTTTTGTGTTTCTACATCCAATACAGACCCAAGCTGGAGCTAGAATGCTTGGCTAGGTAAAAACCTGGCTGAATACCAAGTCCTCATTTGTACCAGCAGTTTAGGAAGAATGATTGTCTGTTTGAGGGGTCTTAGGTGTATTTATAGTGAAAATCTATAGCAGTCAGATAGTTTAAATAGCACTCAGTGTGCCCACAGTCCACTTGTCCTTACGACAAGTTGTTAAATTCAAACACTTAGTTTACCAAGTCAAGCTTCCTTGTATTTCACTAATAATTTATGAGTTCTGCTTTAAACTCCTGGAGAGAGATTAATGCTGAATGTAATGCTACCAGCAGAGTTACATTAGCTGTGAATTCAGACTGAGGCTTTACTTTCTAACAGGAGTATATCAAAATGATTCTTTTTTTCTCTGTGTGTATCCTCACGCTGTGCCCAGAATCATGTCCTTTTATTTAAAAGTGACTACACTTTCTGTTTTTTCACTTTTTATAGCATCGGGGTGTCAATAGAGCAGTGAAAGAAATAAGGCATGTATTAAGAAATGTGTCACGCAGGATGCATTTAGGCTTCATCACACTATCAGCCCTATAGAAGAGACCTAACCTATCGGCTAGTTGTTCTCTGTGAGCTGCTCTACACACAGATTGCCAGTAGGGATCAGAATTAGACCTCGGGAATCATTTTTCATAATCACATAGGGGTTTTTCTGCAGGAAGGCACAATGATGCTGTTAAGAAACAGAAACTGGTAAGAGATCTGGGTTTGTAATTAAAGATTACTGATGTGACTACTTCAAATGAGTTATGAGTTCTCATTTATTACTGGTGACACTAAGGAAAATAAGAGGAACCCTTATCTCCTTCAGCTAAAGCATTTAACTTTTCACAACAAATGTGATGTGCTCTGAGGTGTCAGTACTGAGTGTGACATAAACAATTAGAAAGAACTAGCACGAAGTACTTTGATGGAAGATGTATAAGCAGGTTCCTGGATTAAAAATCAGAAAATTTTAAAAGTAACTTTAGAACAGAGCAATCCTTCAGCTCTAGTGCCACCTCTCAGTGCAGGATTACTGTACACAGCTCAGGCAGGGATCTCTTAGAGGTACTTTCCAGCCAGCTACATCAGACAAGGAGTGTCTACTTTCTATTTATTTAATTCTCCACTGACGTTCACCATTGCAGAGTCGTTTTTCTTCAAACTTTTTACAGCCCTCCCCAGAAGGGGAGGGTAACCCAGGTTCTTGTTACTAAATCCCTACGGGTGGATTAGAGTGAAATGACTCTGAATACTCAGTGTTTGTGAACATATATGTAGGGTTTATTTTAAAACAGCTTTGTTTCATAGGTAAACAGGTATGTTGCCATTTTGGGTGTTAGCATCTATAGTAATACAGCAATACTAAAGGATAAAAATAACATGTGAGAAAATGTGCAAGGAAAAGGTAAATTAAAGAAAAAAGAAGGTGGAAAGACAGTCACCACCCACTGGATGCAGCAATGAAACATGGTCCTTGATGTCTCTTCATTGAAGTGATGGTCTTGATCTGTTGTGGGTGAGGGAAACCCCCCATACACTCAAAGACATGTTCATGAGTTAATATATACTTCAAGCTCAGGTGGGATCACCTTGTGTGTCCCCTATGGTGGGGAGTTTGACACTGGACATTTCAGGAGTCCTTGACACCTCCACAGATGGTTACAGCTGCGTATTATACCATCATAGTCCAGTATTTGAGATGAACAGCCCAGCCCAGATGCAAGAAGCATTCGAGGTTCCTCATAGAGATTTTTACAGCAGTCATCATGTTAAGGGAAGATATTGGATTATCCCACTCACAGAATTTGCCTATTATTAGCCTCTTCCCTTACCTGTAAATCCAGTTTGCTGCTTCAGGTGTGCACACCTTTGTGTACCTGGGATAGCTGGACAGTGGTACCCACTGTCTGACTTGAGGTCCTTTCCCTGCAGACACATTCAGGGAGGGGTGGGCTTTGCTGGGCGAGCACCTGTTTCTTTTCAGTCTGCTACAGTAGTCAAAGGTCTTTTGCTGGTCTTAGAAAGTTTAAGCCATTGACTATTTCAGTTTGACAAAAGTACTCTCCTTCCAACTGAACGATGTTTCCAAGGCACCAACCCCCACCAGTGAGTCCTGTGTCATGCCCAAGAGGTTTGGGATGTTTTTCTTTCCCGTATCCTTAACATGGAATCAAAGGACAGTAGTAGGGAAAGACGGTCCAAGGGATTTTCAGTCAAAGGGTTATCTAATGACCTAAAGACCGCCCGAGACAACCACAGGTCATGCATGACGAAAAATGGCTGAACCTTTCCCTCGGGAGCGTCAGCTGGAAAAACTACCCGCGCTTTACGAAATGGGAGAGGGGTGGGGTAGAATGATACTTTATGGTGCAGAGGCCGAGGGGTCGATGAGCCCCGCATGCCCCGGCTCGGCGCCACCCCAGCAATCCCACGGCTGCTGCATCCCGGCCATTCCCTCTGCAGGATCCCGGTTATTCCCGCTGTCGGATCCAGTCCGTGCCCGCTGCCGGATCTCTCTCATTCCCGGTGCAGGATGCCGGCCATTCCCGCCGTCACATCCCTATCATTCCCGCCGTCACATCCCTATCATTCCCGTCGGATCCCGGCCATTCCCTCTGTTGGATCCCTGTAATTCCCGTGGTCGGATCTCGGCCATTCCCGCCGTCCCACCCCGGCCGTTCCCGCTGTTCCATCCCGCTCTCCCGGCACACGCACCGCGTTCTCCCCGCGCCGGAGGCGATTCCGGCCCCGCCTCCAGCGGCTTCCCCGGGCCGAGGGAGCCCCTCCCGCCACCCCCGAGTCGTGTCGCGGCTCCGGGCGCTGTCGGGGCCATGTCGCGACACAGGCGGGTGCCGCGGCGGCAGCCCCGGGGCTCGGCCGTGCGGGATGCCGGCGTGGGCGAGGAGGTGCAGGAGGCGGTGCAGCTCGCCCTGGAGCGGTTCTGCAGCGGGGACGAGGCGGGTGCGCAGCACAGCCGGGGCCGAGGGCAGGGCATGGCCGGGAGGGCGTCCCGGGCCGGGCCGGGCCTGCCGAGGGACCCCCGCGGGCTGGAGCGCGGCTGGGCTCCTGCGGGAGAGCCCGAGGGGCAGCGGGGGCAGGCGGAGAGGTGGGGAGGGGTCTGGAGCGTTGCTGCCGTGAGGAGAGGGGCGGGAGCTCCG
>VXAU01005931.1:14528-78274 GCA_013399695.1 Formicarius rufipectus
CCCTGGGCTGGGCTGGACATCTGGGGTTTTTGTGCCACAAACGAATTTTCCTTCTGTCTCAGTGTATTTTGTGATCTTTTATTAAATTGTTCTTCTGACTTGCAATCCCATTCTGAGTTGGATTCATTTCTCCTGCCAGTTTAACTCTAAAGCCTTAGAAGTTGGGCCCAGGTTTGGATTTGGCCTACAGAAAGTGGGACGTTAGCTTTTTCCTTCCTTTAGGAGCAGACTCTTGGGGATGCTCCCGTGCAGGGCCAGGAGTTGGACTCGATGCTCCTCGTGGGTCCCTCCCCACTCGGCACATCGTGGGATTACGTGACTGTCCTCCCTGCTTGGGGAAGGTGAAGTGTGCAGGCACAGCCCTGCTGGCACACAGACTGCTGGAGCCAGGCACCATCTCCACGAGCCTGCAGCCTCTCCTAAACCTCAGCTGCACTTGGGGCTGCTCTCTGGCTTTGCCAGCAGAAAAAGATGCAACTTTGCATGGGGCTGGGGTAGCTCCTTGTCACAGCTAGACGTGCCTGGGGACAGGCAGGGAAAAGAATGGGATTCATGATTCCTACTCCCCCCAGCATTCCCAAAGCCTGGCTGTACCCAGAACACCCTCCCATGGACACAGGAATGGCCTGAGCTGACCCAAAACCCTCAGCCACCACTTTGTGCAGCGAGCTCAGAGCTCCCCAGGAAGCCCTCACAGAAGGCACATCCCACCACAGCATGAAAGAGGAGGAATATTCAGAAGCCCCTCCACGTCCACAAGTCAGGCTGACCCTCTAAAGCAAACCACACACCTTTCTTCCAGTCAGAAGTTGCCCAGATTTCAGCTTTAATGAAACTTCCTCCAAGGAAGGCTCTTGACACCAAGGAGATGGAGCTCTCCACAGCCGACTCGTATTTCTACCTTCTCACAGGAGCATAAAAAATGAGCTGTTTTTCAATCAAACAACCCAAGGTTCTCCAAATCCTTCATATTCAGTGGATTATTTGGCTGTATTTAATGAGTTCCAGGTTGATTTGACTACGTCAAGTTTACAAACACGCTCTGTCTGCTCCCATCCATCTCAATAGGAGAGACTCTCTGATTCATTCCTTTAAAGTCACGTTTAGTGGCTTTGGGTTTGGTCTCATTAATACAGAAATGATTTTACTGAAGAGCTCACACGCTAAACCCACTCTGCAGAATACATCAGCAAAATCACTTGAAAGGGGCTAAACTAAATAACTTTTTGGAGCTTTTATATGCAGAACACCTAAGCTGAGATATACTCAAATGGTTGCATGAAATCCATGTTTTTATATAGAAAACTGATGCAATTCCACGTGAGACAGAAGCAGGGGCAGAGTTCCGGGCTGGCAATGGGGAGGAAAGGGGGGGCCTGTCTCACCTCAGCTGCTCTGATGTAAATTTGGAACTTTTAATTGATGTTTTGTTGCCTAGACTCTCTTTCCCACCTTCCCTTCAGCCTCCCTGTGCGGGTTTGGCAGTGGAGTCTCAGCTCCACATCCCTACATCTCTTAACAATGGAAACTCAGACAAATTAGGAGGAAAAACTTAAGAGTTACATGAGCATCAGACTCCAAATGGTTTCCTGCATATTTGTGGGTTCTGGTTGAGGCTTTTCCTGCCATTAATTCTCCTCTGTCTTCCTCCCCCCACCCTGTGCCACACCTCTGATGTCTGATGAATCTTCACTGAGGTCACTCGGAGGACTTTCTCCTCTGCTCAGCTGCTGTTGACAGGAGGCAGCGGAAACATCATCATGAACTCAAATTCCTCCTGTCAAATTTGCCTGAAAATAACAAACACATTCCAAAATTACAGAGGTGGGAGAAAGCCCAGATCCACATCCACGTGCTCACAGCGTGGAGTTTCATTAGAGCTTAATTTCCTCAGGAAAATGAACTAAGCAGCTGCAGGAAGGCTCATATTTGCAAAGTGTGGGAAGGGTCCCACCAACAAGATGTGTCAGTGGTCACCTGAGAGGCACAGCAGTGAGTGGCACCATCCATGCCTCAGTTTCCCTGCTGCTGATGCCAAAACCTTCAGATTTTGACTCCTTTTGAGGCTGACACACAAAGAGCAAAGCACTGGGTATTAATTCACAGGTGGTGAATTCTGTACCCAGGAAAAACAACATGGGTTTGATCGTGCCAATGTCAGTAGATTGTGTTTCTGTGCTGGTTTAGAGTTAAACTGGCAGGAGAAATGAATCCAACTCAGAATGGGATTGCAAGTCAGAAGAACAATTTAATAAAAGATCACAAAATACACTGAGACAGAAGGGAAATTTGTTTGTGCCACAAAAAAACCCCCAGATGTCCAGCCCAGCCCAGGGGGGCACGAGCAGAATGGAGCTCACCAACCCCTGTGCTGAGCACCACGTGGCCCCCCCCAAGTTCAACAAAAAAGAAAACAAGAAACTTGCTGGTGACAATGATGGTTGCAGTCTGGTGGCAGTCCCAGTCTGGTCGAGGCTCTGCTCCTCCTCTGGATCTGAAGAGAGCCCCCAGTCCCAAACCCCCAAGCTTATATCCACTTGGGCTCAGATGGGAACGCCCAGTCCCTCCTCCAGGGCGGAGAGTTTCACAATGGGTGATTTACTCTGTGAGGTGAACAATGGCATATTTTTGGCACCACTGATGGCCCCTGAGCAGACATGACCCCTCAGGTGGGTGTGGAGGCAGGAGAACTTCCTTATCTCACAGAAGCTTGTCCCCTGAGGGGTGGGGTGTGCCCTGGGCAGCTGCTGCCAATGGGCCATGGGGAGCAGTTCATGGGAAAAATGACACAGAGGGTTTAGAATCCACACCCACCCAGTGACAAACTGATCCTGGCTGCTAAAACCAGGACAGTTTCACAAGGGTGTCCCTGGAAGGTGCCAGAGCTGGGATCCTTCTCAGTGGGAACAACCATGAGCTGGGATGTATCACTTCACTCTGGAAACGTTTACAGCATGTTCCTCACAGTGGGCATCTTCAAAACAGCTTCTTAAGCTTTTATCACAGCAGGGCAATATTGACAGGCAATGAACTCACCCTTCCTGCAGCAGTGACAGAGGGATGGGTTTGAAATCCTCCCCCTGTCTGGCTCCCCCTTGGCTTTCCCTGTGTAAACAAGGGGCTCCTCACAGGCTTGTGTCTCACCAGGAGAGGGGTTCTGGGCAAGGTGCTGTGCTGGAGGGGAGTGGATGGGGGCACACAGCAGAGCAGACACTGGACATCAGAGGATAATGCCCTTGGGCTGGGGGGGAAATAGCCACAGATACTCCTTAAAGCTGGGGAAGTCACCTGCAGCTGAAGGATGGCACCCAAGGACCTCATTGCAGCACCCACCTACTCACCCTACACCCAACAATCCAGTTGCAGCACCCACGTACCCACCCTACACCCAACAGTGCTATTCCAGCACACACCCACACACCCACCTGACACCCAAAAACCCTCTTCCAGGCCCCACCTTACACCCTGCCCAAACCAGTGACTGTCAGGTGGGTCCACAGGACAAAATCCCCAGTGGGAGACAAGGAAGGGGCCACAAAGGCACTCTAATTCCTAAGGACTGACAATCTTAGTACCTGGACACCACAAGGAAAGAGGCTAAAAAGGTGGAATAAGTTGAATTCAGACAAACACATGTCCCTTTGACTCCACCTGCCCCCTCTCTCCTCGTCTCTTTTCTCAGAACTTCAGCCAGGGGTCACTGAATCAATAAGCACATTTCCTGGTGTCCAACCCTGTGGGGTGAGAATCTTTTCATGCCAGGGCAGGTGAGCAGAGCACCCAGCCCATCAGTGTATTTATGACACGATGGCTATTATTGAAATATCCCTCACGGTCCCTTTATCGATCCTGGCACGGAGAGCAGGGATTCAAATCTCCCTTCAAATGACAGCTCCTCTGCAGGGCTCCAGGGGGAAATGGCACTTACTGGAATCAAAGGCTGGGGAATTGCCAGAACTTCGGTCCAGGGTCCATTGTGTGGTTTTGGGAAGGAGTCTGGAAGAAGAAAGGACCGAGTGTTGGAGGGATGTCCCAAGGGGATGCCTGGAATGGCACTCAAGTCCCAAACATCCCTATGTTTGTATGGTGAGTTCAGTGCTGGGCCCATCACAAGAAGGACATTGAGGGGTTTGAGCATGGGGAAGGGGCTGGAGCAGCAGGAGCAGCTGAGAGAGCTGAGGGGTCTCAGCCTGGAGAAAAGGAGGCTCAGGGGGGACCTTGTGGCTCTGCAAGTCCCTGCCAGGAGGGGGGAGCTGGGGTGGGGTCAGGCTCTGCTCCAGGGAACAGGGACAGGGGCAGAGGGAACCCCAAGTTGTGCCAGGGAGGGTTTAATTTGGATATTAAGGAATATTTCTTCATGGAAATTGCTGTCCAGCCCTGGCACAGCCGCCCAGGGCAGTGGTGAAGTCACCCCACCTCTGGAAGTGTTCATAAAACATGTGGACGTGGCACTGGGGGACATGGGTCAGTGGTGGCCTCAGCAGTGCTGGGGAAGGGTTGGACTGCTTCATCTTGGAGGGCTTTTCCAACCTAAACAATCTATGATCCTATCCTTCCATCCTTCTCCCAAAAACACTGGGGAACCCACTGTTTAAAAGCTCCTGGATCCCCATTCCCAGGACAGGGGGAGGCTGCCTGTTCCCAAAAACCAGAGAGCAAGCTGAGGTTCTCCTGGAGGAGCACACAGCCTGGGGGTCAGCTCCTGGAGCTGTCACATTTGGGTGGCCACAGACATCTCGGAGGCAGAGCAGGGCCTCATGGCCCTGCTCGTGGGAGGACTGGGATGCACAGACTCAGCTGTCCAGCTTGATTCATGTTGCAATTTCAGAGGCTCTGAAATACAGTGTTATTTGTGGAGAAAAAGCCAATGCGGTGACTTTCCCAATAACTTTCTGTTGAATGATCCTGCATTCAGGCCCCAGGAAAAGGGACATAAGCAGCTGGAAAGGCCATAAAAAAAGAAGATATTTTTAATTTGACTTTTTTTTTCCCCTTCCTCTGAAATGTATTACCTCTGAAGGCAAAGCCTGAGCTCTGCAAGGTTATCAGCAGCCCTTGGCATGGCCAGGGTAGAAGAGCTGTGGCCTCACAGGCAACAAGGGCAGGACAGGCAGGACTGCTCCAAAAACAGTGTCCTCTCCTTTCCATCCTCCCCACGCATCTTTTGGGGGCGAATGTAACTCCCCTCTCTCCCCACTGTCCTGAATTCTCTCTCTGTCTCTCTCCCCACTCAGGTTTCCAGCTATTTCTCTGTGTGCATCAACTAGATTAGATAAAGATTTAGGTGTAAGGACAGATGGAGATGGATTGGGAGAAAGCTGTCCAGCCATCCATCTGCTCCTCCACACATCCATCCTGCTCCTTAAGTCCTGATACATTTCCCAGCATGAGGAGCGAGCTTCCCTCCCAGATGAAGACTGAGGACAGATGGATGGATGGCTGAGTAGATCTTTATTTAATCTATCCATCCATCCTCCCAGACTGACCCATCAGACCAGCTCGCCTCCAAATTTTTCCTCTGCCTGTCTGTGCTCAGACACCTGATCCATCCAGCTCCCAGTTAAGGATTTACTACAGCTCCTCTCATCAGACAGCAAATGTTTGACCCCTCTCGGTCCTCATAAAATTACTTGCATTGCTCCTTGGTTTTGTTCTGGTTTTAATGGAGACGAGCAGAGCCTGAAAACAAGCAAACACCCCAGTGCTCTCCCCAGTTAAACATCAGGTTAATCATTCCCAGCAAGACAGAAGCAGCATTCCAGCAGCCAGGAAAAGTTCAGCATGAGGGACACAGCCCAAAAATCACATAAAAATCCCCACAGCTCCCATAGCATCAGTGGATCACACGCACTTGGATGGCACCAGCTCGTCCATTGCTGGTTAAAATCAGCCTCCACTGGGCAGTTTTCCCACAAAGATTTGGTTCTGCACCAACTGGAAGTGGGTCTGATTAAACACCCAAATTCCATCCCCTCTCCCTCCTGCCATGCTGGGGAATTTATGATGGCTCACCACACACTGCTGGAAATGTTCCCTGCTGCTCTTGCCTCCCCGTTCCCACACTAGAGAGAAATGAGCTCAGCCAGTGACAACCTCTGCAGCCCTGAAAAGGTTGCAACAAGACTCTATCACACCTTAAAACCCAAGAAAATTAAAGAAGAAGGGGAAAAAATATTGACTTGGAGGCCAGTTAAGCCCTCATCACAGCTGGGACTTCAGAAAATGTCTGTTTTGTAAAACTGAACTTGTGCACAGAGGATGTTTCATCCAACCCCCTCCTTTCTGGCTGCCTCTGGGACATTTTTGTCTTTGTTCATGTTTCGGCCTTGATATTTGCAAAATAAAAGACATTTCTGGTTTGAAACGATTTGGCGTTTCACAACGTCGGGCTGATTATCATGAAATTAATTCTTCCAAACAGAAAGTTAACACGGCAGAAACGGGTACAAAAACCTCCCCAGAACTGCCAAGGGAATTATTTGCACAGATCAGAAGCAATTTACTCTGCCAAGCTTTTATATTGCAAATGGTATTTGAGAGCTGCTCTTCCCATCCCAGCGTGGTTGGCAGAGGAGCTTTGCTGGTCCTAAAATATTGGGCAGGGCTGGGAAATCTTCCCTTATCCTCTCTAAGTTCAGATGTGCTCCTTAGAGGTGGAGGAATCACAGACAGCAAGACCCAGGAAAGTGGTTGGGGCATCACCATGGTCCCATATCCACATTTAATGTCAATATTCCAAATTAAGGCCCAGGAGTTGAGGCTGCACGAGGCAGGAGGGTGGCACAGCAAGGCTGAGGTGCCTTGGGGGCAATATATTTTTGGAAATGCCCTGGCAGGCAGGAGGGACGGGCAGGGCAGGCAGAGGGCAGCTGCCTGTCTGCACATCTCCCATCCCAGGCAGTTTGTCCTTCATTCCCTGAGCTACAAATTCACTTGGACACATGTTCTGAATTTAGAAACAAGCACATTCAGTGGAATTCATATTTTATGAGGCTCCTTTTAGGGGCATATTGTAAAAGAAATGGCTCAAACTGATTTTCCCATTCTCTCCAATCTCTTAAAACTACCTAAGGAGTGTCAGGGAACATAAAAGGGCCTGCTCAGGAGGTTCAAGAGCCTCTGAACATCCCAGAATTTACAATGTGCCAATGAGACACTTAGGGTTAGAAGATGGTTTTTCCCCCTACAACAGCCCAGCAGAGCTTTGCCATTACCCCTGAAACAGGTTTGGGGAGGAATCAAGTGAAACATTATAGACCTGGAGCTCCACAAATGTGCTCCAGCTCTGCTGTGAGGGCCTGTAGATGGCATTTCCATCTTTATTTTTCATTTCATCTTCCAAATGGCACACACAGGATGCCACTCCAAGGGGCTGAGGCTTTCCAGCACTCAGACCTTTCCCAGCTCAAAGCTGCCACTCTCATATTTGCAGATACAGAGATAGATGCACAAAAACACATTTAAAGTATCCACTTAGTGCTGACAAAATGTCAGGGCCTCACCTTGGCTGAAGTGGCTTGTGGTTTTCCAGCTGTCCAAGTGGATCACTGGAGACAAAACCTGGATGTGCTGCAGGTGCAGAAGGCAAGAAGTCCCACTGCCTTCCCCCAAAAATTCCACCCCAGAAGTGGAGGATCCTCAAGCTGTCGGAAACAAGAGAACCTTTTGTTTCTCTTTAGTAATTTAGTAATTTTAGCTAATAGTTTTAATCAGCATTGAATTGTTATAATTACTCATAACCAATATGTATCAATTATAAATAGTGCTATTCTTATGTTGCTCTCAGCCAGCATTTAGCAAAGCTGGCATATGGTACTTTAGTGGGAAAATAAGTGAAAGTTTAAGTTTTGATAAACTCACTCTGATGTGCTTCAATAAGCAAAGCCTGGGAGGGAAAGAGGTGGTGTTGAGTTGGACATCTGGAATGAAGGTTTTGTGGACCTCAAGCACATTTTGCAGAAACCAGAAAATGAAGAAGATCCTAACAAAGACTCAGGATACTGAAAATAAGGACTAATTAACATAAACAGCAAGAAATCCATAACCAATAGTAGATAGAATATAATTAATGAAAGAGAATTATGTCCCAATGAACGCAGAGTTTTTGTTTGCTAACAATGTATAGAGAGGTGAAAAGGGTTTGTATCAGGGTCTGTGTGTAGAGTGGGATTTTGCCAGTCCCTCACACACCTCCTGGCCAGAATGAAGTAATGTCTCACTCACTAACACTAAAAAGACAATGTGAGAGGGTTTTATTTAGCCTGACAATTTTGGAGGATTTGGTTACAAAGCCACAGCTCCCCTTCCAAACTCAAGGTGGGGTTGCTGTGCTTGGCTCTGTCTGCATTAGGAATCATAGATGAGTTTTAGGGGGTGTTTTGGAGTGGCCCCACCCCAATCCCATGCTCTGGAAATGTCTGGGATGCTCCCAGAGCACCTTCCCATCCAAGAGCCAGTTCAAGCTCTCCAGAGTGTGAACAAAACATGCCTGATGGGGACAACAAGGAGGGTCCCTTCACAGGCACATCTTCATCCCAACTGAGACACTAAAGGAGATGCCCCACAAGGGCCAATCCTGGCCCTTCACCTCCAGCCAGAGCTCAGAGCTTGGGAAATTCAAGCATGCCAAGTTCCTCTGCACCTTCTCCAATCCATAAATCATCCCTCAGACATTCGTTTTGGGGAAATATATAGTTCCTGCCACAACCAGCCAGAGATAAAGTCATAAGTGTTGAAACATGTGTCTAATCCCTTTAATAGATCTCTTGCTATTAATTTCAGCCCTTGCTTTGGCTTTGCCAGGCCCTGTCATTATTCCTGAGGATTAGATCTCCAAGCTCCCTATCTTCTCTATCCAAATACTTCAAATATTTCAAACTCTGGAGGGCACTTAGCATTCAGCACAGAGCAGCCCAACACCCCGTGGAGATGCTGGACTAGGGAGTCACAAATCTGCCACCTGGCTCGTGGGGAAACAAATGGATTCAGGAGAAAGGGAAGAGGGCTCTGTCCTGTCTCATTTGGTAGCAAGGAGCTCCAACACAGCTCCAGGTGGGAACAGTTTGCTTGTTTGCTGAATATTGGGAAGGTGAGTTTTTGCAGCATTTTTGTAGGATGGTTTTGGGCCACATGGAGGGGCTGGAGAATGTCCAGGGAAGGGGCTGGAACAGCAGGAGGGGCTGAGGGAGCTGGGGGGGCTCAGCCTGGAGAAAAGGAGGCTCAGGGGGGACCTTGTGGCTCTGCAAGTCCCTGCCAGGAGGGGGGAGCCGGGGCAGGTCGGGCTCTGCTCCAGGGAACAGGGACAGGAGGAGAGGGAACAGCCTCAGGTTGGGACAGGGGAGGGGCAGGTGGGACAGCAGGAGGAATTCCTGCCTGGAAAGGGTGGTCAGGCACTGGCAGGGGCTGCCCAGGGAGGTTTGGAGTGCCCAGCCCTGGAGGTGCCCAAGGCAGGACAGGTTGAGGCACTGAGTGCTCTGGGCTGGGGCACAGGGTGGGCATCAGGCACAGGGTGGTCACCAGGCACAGGGTGGGCTCCCTGGGCTGGGAGAGCTTTTCCAACCTTAATAATTCTGTGATTCTGTGACAGTTCAGAAAAAAAGCAGCATTGACCTGAGAGTCACCAGAACAAACCTGGCCACACTTGTGCCCTTATAATTGACCTCCCTGGGCATGCTGAAGGTCAAGTGGCAAAGTTGCCCTTGTGCTCCCATCACTGCTGGATATTTAAGAGGCAACAGAGAGCAATCGAGGAGCCTCCGTGTCCTTCCCAGAAGTTAACGGGCCCTGACGTGTCTCATCTTGGTGCTGAGACACATCAGGAGCTTCAAGGATGAGTGTCCAGCTGACACCTCCCCATGGTCCTCGTGGCTCCCCAGCCACCAGCAAGCTGCATTTGCAGCTCAGCATCTTTCATGCACACCAAAGTCACGGCAGGGAAGGGCTGTCCTGCTCAACCACCGTGTCTCCCGGGCCAGGAGGAATTTATAGCCATGAATTCTCCCACCTCAGCTCGGATTCGTGCCCAGCAAAGGTGAGCACTGAGGAAGGAAAGGGCAGAAAAAAAGCATCCAGCAAGGACAGGGGCAACGCAGCCCCCTCACAGCTCATTTCAGGCTCTTTGGAAACAGCCACGTGGGCTCCCAAGCAGATGCCTCCAGCAAAATAATGGTGTGGCAATGAATTCACAGGCAGCTCAGCTCATAATGTTGGGTGAGGAGGGAGAATTGAGCTGGATCCACTTGTCATGTCCCCTGTCCCACTCTCTGTGCCTTTGTTGGGATGCCAAAGCCAATGAGGAGGTGCTGGACCTCCTTGGCTTGTGTTCATTTTGGGTAAATAATGACTATTAGTATTCAGGCCAAAGACCTCCTGGCATTACACAGCTCAATATTTTCTGCCCCTGGAACAAAGACAATCCATTTCACATGCAGAACACAGGAGCGCAACCTTTTGTTACTTGAGTTTCTTAAATTTTTATCTCAAAAATCAATGAAGGAATTGGAATTCCACATCTCATTTTATGGCCAGGGGAAAAGGAGGCAGAGCACACGGGAAAATGATGAAAGGGGGGGGAAGGAAGGGAAAACAACACCCTAGGTCATCCTGATATGCTCATAAATTCTTTAACAGTGTAATTATTGGACATTCTGTGCTTTGGTTTTAAAGCTCTGAATGAGGGCTGGGGTTTTTTGTTGTGTGTTTCCCCAACACGCACACACCCCCCCCCACGCAGAGTCTATAGAATTGCTTGTCTTTTGTAGTCGATCTCCTCAGAGAAAGGAATTATTCTCCATCCAATTAATCTAATTAGAATGTAATCAAGTTGTAGAGATCTGTGCAGCAGCGTGAGTGATTAGGAAAAATTACCTTTCTGCGAAGAGTTTAAATTTAATTTTAGTTCCATAATCTAAAACCCAAATCGAGGAAAGTGCAATTTGCACTGCAACACTTTGTGCCTCTTGCCTGGGTGGGAGAGCAAATTCCAGGTGGATTCAGACAAAGCAGCCTCCTGTTTCACAGCTCAGGAAGGCACAAACACAGGTCTCCATTTTCCAGAAGGACTCGGGAAGACGTTCTTTGCTCAGGATCACACGGCAGGGCCTTGGGAGCCGTGGCAAGGTTTGGGAAGGAGGAGAAGACAAGGCTCCAAGGGGACCTTAGAACCCTTCCCGGTGCCTCAAGGGGCTCCAAGGGAGCTGGAGCGGGATTTTGGACAAGGGGTGGAGGGACAGGACAAGGGGGAGTGTCTTCCACTGCCAGAGGATGGGATTAGGTGAGATATTAGGAAGAAATTCCCATTGCTCAGCTAGAGCAAAACAGAAAAACAAAGTAACAGGGAGCAAAAAGTTGATTTCAGGGTCCTAAGTCTCATATTCTCAAATTTACAAATTCCAAAATATTTTTAATACTGTCTATACTGAGTTTTATATATATTTTATACACTTTTTTTAATACATAAGCTATAATAAGCACTCCTCCCCCTTTGCAATATTCTGAAGCATTTTGGGGTGCAAATCTTCATTCAGCGAAGCATTGATCTCCAAGGTCATGGAGCCCACCCTGTTGTTGAGTGGCTGCTCAGTTCCACCCCACCCCTGACACTGATCCCCCCGCCCTGGCTGGGGCAGCAGTGGTGACCACGAGGATGTTCCCCCTTAGGACCCCCATGGAGCACGTCATGACCCTTCACCCCTTGAAGGGAAGGAGTTGGTGGGAAAGGGAGTGAGGGAGGAAAATGAATTGCTCAAAACTTCTATTGCTCTTCATTACCTCCTGCTTTGTGGAGGTCCCAAGGTTCATTTGGCAGCTCTAAGTGGGCGTGGTGCCTTTGGGGGTCTGTGAGGGCTGTTGTGGCTCTCACTCCCATTGATGTTCTGCATGAAACTGGAGGTGGCTCAGCTGGGGCTGGGCCACCAAATCAACGTGACTGATGTTCCTTGTGCCACAAACCCCGAATTGTCCCTTCTTGGACTAGGTGGGAGTGTTGGGCGAGACCAGAAGCAGAGGGGGAGATGGCTCCTGGTGGGAGGTGCCATCACAGAATCACTTGGGTTGGAAAAGATCTCCAAGGTCATGGAGCCCACCCTGTGCCCGATGCCCACCTTGTCCCCCAGCACTGAGTGCCACAGCCTGTCCTGCCTTGGACACCTCCAGGGGTGTGGAGTCCAAACCTTCCTGGGCAGCCCCTTCCAATGCCTGACCACCCTTTCCAGGGAGAAATTCCTCTTGATAGCCAACCTGACCCTCCCCTGGTGCAAATTGGGAATCAAACAGGACATAGGTGGAGGGGATGGTGCCCCTGAGGCCCAGAAGATCCCATGAAAACCTTTCCTTTCCTGAGACAAGGCCAGGTGATGCTGTATCAGTAGCCTGAGGGCTACCATGATGAACCATCTGTCATTTTTGGTTTTTTGGTTTTCTTTTTATATTAAAACACGTATTTTGCAGAGAATCCTCAGAATTTCTTTAAAATCTGCTGCATCTCTGCACAGCCCCACTGGTTGGGTATGGCCAGGATGAGCAACACCCTGGTTCTGGCAGAAACAGCAGTGGGGTAAGATGACGTGGCTTGAACATAGAAGAACATTCATCTTTTCCCTGAGGGAATATCATTTTTTAGGGATTTTTCCATAGCTTGCTTGTGCCTTGTGTCCATTCCCACAGGACACAACCTTCAGGGCTTTTCCTTTGTGCCTCTCTTAAAAAAATGGAATTTTTAAAAAGAAAGTACAGTGTGGCTCAATGTTCAGATGTGGAAAGGACGGTGGGAGCTGCTGGAGGTGGTGGCAGAAATTCCACAGAAAACCTGTTTTTTCTGAGTTTGAAAGTTGGGAACTGAGCTTCTCAGAGTCAATGAGGTCTCAGTTCACTTCCCAACCTCCTTGTCCAGGTCCAGCCTTCACGGAAAAGAACTGGGGTTTCCTGTTTGCAGTCATCAAAACACATCTATGGACTGAGAGAACTTCACTCCTGTCTTAGAATGGGTATTTTAAAGGAGCAATATAAATATTTGGGATTGTCATTCACTAAATCTGGGTTCCTTTGGAGCTCGCTGGGGAGGAGGTTGCAACAGGCACGGTCTGTGGGCTCTTGAAATCTGCTTTGGAGGAAAAATCCGTGTTTCTTGCCTGTTTTCTTGCACACCCTCAAAAGGAAGACTCTCTGCCATGGTGCTCACCCATCCCACGTTCGAGCTGTGCTAAAATGCATCTCAGTCCATACAGAAATCCTAGAAGTCCAGCAAAACCTGCCCCAAACACCTTGACACCTAAATCCGTGAGAAGTTCAGGGAGGACAGGAGAAATCAGCGCTGGGAGGACAGTGATTTATCCAACGTCACTCAACAAATCAATGGCAAAGGATTTGCCAGCCCCCACAGAAATCCCCTCAAAGCACAAGAAAAATATGTTACCTTGTAATGCAAAAAAATCCTCTTTTCTATATTTAGGTGCAGAATTGCCCCTGAAACATGTTAGTTCTCCAGGCTCCTTGGACAAAATAATGTTATTAGACCTGACAACAGCAGAGGGGAAGAAGATTTGACTTCTCACTGGAAACTGCACCCAGGACTCTTAAGGAAAGGGAACTGATTGGGATGTGCTGCAGGCACGAGCCCTTCCCATTTGCACTTCTCGGTCAGAGCTGCCTGCAGCCCTTCTGCAAAACCCCAGGAGAATTTCCTCCTTTCCCCCTCCTCTCCCTCACTCTCTTTACTCTGAGACAAATCTCCAGGAAAATTCATTCCACGGTTTAAGCAATGGGATTTCTGATTCCGTTCAGCCCCGGAGCTCTCCTCGCTGTCACACCACAGAGGTCATTCTCATCTCTTCCTTTTGTATTTTCCGTGGTGTTCTCCGTGGAATGACAGTGGGAAAACAGAGCCCAGAGTGGGGAATGGCTCTGGGCTAAACCTGCCACCCCACGGGCTGCATTTCTGCCATCTGCTTTGCTGGCTGGGGTTGGAGAGCCTCGGTAGAAGTTCCTGGGGACCTCGTGCCAACCCGTGGTAGGGCTCCTACACATCAGAAACCCGGGTGGGTCCATCATCAGGAGCAGGAGGCTCTTCACTGTGGCCTTTTGGGGCAGTTTGGGGCACCAAGAGTAAGGGAGATGTGAAACCACTGGAGAGTGTCCAAAGGAGGGCAAAGAGAGGGGGAAGGGCCTGGAGGGGAAGGTGTGAGGGCACAGAGGGCACTTGGGGTGTTCAGCTGGAGGAGAGGAGACTGAGGGGACAGCTCAGTGCAGTTCCAGCTCCCTGAGGAGGGGCAGAGGAGGGGCAGGCACTGAGCTGTGCTCTGGGGGAGCAGGGACAGCACCCAGGGAATGGCTGGAGCTGTGCCAGGGCAGGGGCATCTCAGGGAAAGGTTGTTGTTCCCCCAGAGGGTGGTGGGCACTGCCCAGGCTCCCCAGGGCAGTGGGCACGGCCCCGAGGCTGCCAGAGCTGCAGGAGGGTTTGGATGATGCTCTGGGGCACAGGGGGTGACTCTTGGGGCTGGGGCTGTGCAGGGCTGAGGGTTGGGCTGGATGGTCCTTGGGGGTCCCTTCCAGCCCAGCATATTCTGGGATTTCGGGATTCAGCTGGTCCTTGGGTGTGCTGCACTCCCTGAGATCTCCACAAAGTCAGAGCACTTCTTCCCATCTGGTGTCTCCTCCCTGCAAAGCACGAGGATGGAAGCAAAGCCTTTCCCTCCAGGAACAGTCTCACACCTCCTCTGAGCACAGGGAAACCTCTGCTGGGTGTCCAGCAGCACCAGAACTGAGTCAGGACCTGCTGAGACAGGACCAAAGATGTTCCACAAAGAGAGAAGGGATGGGCAATGCCAGCAGTTGGCTTAGTCACAAACACTCTGGAGCATCATGAAAAAGCCACCAGAGCTTGTAGGGGCCCAAGGCATGTGCCCAGGAGAGATCCAGCACCTCCTCCTTGTCCCATCAATCTCTGCCAGCTCCCACCTCAGTGGAGGTGACAATCCCTGTCCATCTCCCCTCCTTCCCTCAGCCTGGAGGTGGTGAATCTCAACAAGTTCTTCTGCTGCTGGAGAAGCCTCAAGTGTTGAGCTTCTATTTTAGATGAGACCCTAAATCTGACACCCAACTCCCATTTTCAGTAAGTTCTTTATTAGCCTGACCTTTAGCCAGAGTTATTAATAAATTGTTGGTGCTTCCTATTAGCCTTGTACAAATACATCTTTCTAATAAACACTGTGGCCACATACCCAGAGCGTTTGTTTCTCTCTGCCTGGAGTTATCACCCCATAAACAAGAAGCTGTTCCACACAAGCACCTAATTGATCCATTTTGCCTGATTCCCAATAAGCCATAAAAAGGTCCATTTGTTATGGGGAAAATGAGGGGGTTTATCATCTTCTGCCTCATTTTAAGGGAGGATGAAAGGAAGAACCTACTTTATGCTTACTAAAATATTTAGAACAAACTGGGAAAGACGGAAAACATCTTAGAGCAACTCACAGTTGTATTAATTCCATAGCCCGTCCTGGAGAAGGAAGCGCAGTCCCAGGCAGGTGGGAAGCTCTTAAAGAGATAAAGAGACCTCCCTTTGAACTGACACGTATCTCCTTTGACTGCAGCACCACTGCCACGCAGCTCCTTCTCCACTAATCCCAGATTAAACCATTTTGATTATTGTTATTATGGCAAACGGCAGAAGGACTTAGCAGTGATGAACTGGAGCTGGATCTCCACCTCCCACATGGATCTCCACGGCTGTGAGCCCATCCAAGTGATGGAAGGGAGCAGGAAGGAAATCAGCTGCCACGTGAAGACCATCCCTCGCAAGGAGACGTCTGCCAGACTTTGTGCAAGACTCAGGATGGTCCCTGTGACCTACAGACGGAAGGATTTTCCCCCGTTGGGCTCGGGAGGGGGCAGCGAGTGCCAGGGCTGTGCCTGGCACAGCAGGGCAGCCAAAGGGCACTTGTCTGCAGGGCTTGCCTGTTTGGAAGGCAGATTTCAGGAGCAGCAGAGGTGCAGGGCTGCAGGAACAGAAACGGGGCTGGGAAGCAGCTCCAGGGCTGCTGCCTTGCAGGTCCCAGTCCTGTTGCCTAGACCAGGTTTGCAGTCACATCCAGGACTTCTCTCCAGCTTGCCTCAGACTGGGTTGGGCTTTTTTTCCCCCACAGCATTACTGGGGTAAGGGACAATCACAGAATCCCAGAATGGTTTGGGTTGGAAGAGACCTTAAAGCCCATCTCATTGCAACCCCCCTGCCATGGGCAGGGACACCTCCCACCAGCCCAGGGTGCTCCAACCTGGCCTTGGACACTTCCGGGGATGGGACAGCCACAGCTCTGCCTGTGCTGTGGGTCTCCCCACACTCACAGGGAAGGATTTCTTCCCAATATCCCATCTCACCCTGCTCTCTGGCAGTGGGAAGCCATTCTCTGTGTCCTGTCCCTCCATCCCTTGTCCCAAGTCCCTCTCCAGCTCTCCTGGAGCCCCTTTAGGCACTGGAAGGGGCTCTCAGGCCTCCCTGGAGTCTTCTCTTCTGCAGGTGAACCATCCCAGCTCTCCCAGCCTGGCTCCAGAGCAGAGAGGTGCAGCCTCCAGCAAAAGGTGTCGTCCCTCACATTCCTGCAGCCACCCTTGTTTTCTCCAGGAAAACACCCAATGAAGCACCACTTGCCCCAGGTTATATCCTGATTTTCTTATCTTTAGCAGGTCAGTGGAACCTCACGTGAAAGGCAAAACATGGGGACTTGCTCTGCGAATCTTTGCCTCCCTGTGCTGGTGTCACTGCTCAGGGGGCTCTGGCTTTGCTGCCCATCCGCGGGGGGAGAGCACAGTGCTGCACGGGGGGTGAGCCCTGGGCACCTGGGCCATCTGTTATCAAGTCCCAGGAGGGCTGGAGAATCCCAGATATCTGGGGATTTTATGCTGGCCTTGGAAAAGATCGCTGGCAAACTTAAAGGACTGTGGGGAGAAAACGAACTCACAGCTCTGACTGACAGGGGGAAGAAATAAAATTCAAAGAAACGAGCCCTGCCCGAGTGGAGTTTACCCCCGTTGGAGCATCCTGCATCCCGAGCTTCTGCCAGGACGGGAGTGATTGGGAAGGAGTCCCCACGAGAGGGCATCGCTGCGATGGCTCTGCACGGGGCCCCGCATCTTTCTGCTGCTGCTCAACCCCTCGGCAAGGCGGGGGTGGTGGCTGCGAAGCCTTTCGCCCCACTTCTCATGTGTTTTGGGGCTTTTCAGCACCACCAGTTTGTCGAGGACCCCTGACACCTCTCCCCATCCTTACCTCTGAGATACGCCCAGCTCAACCTGAGCTCTGCTGCTTCCATCCACGTTTTCCCACTCGTTTCACAGCACCACAACCGTGGAACAATTTGGGTTGGAAGGGACCTTAAAGATCATCTTGCCAAGGGCAGGGACACGTGCCCCTAGCGCAGGTGCCCCCGCTGCAGTCCTGCAGCCACCGGCCCACCACCCTGCCCTGAGCCTGGCGGGAGCTCCCCCAGGCATGGCCAGGACCAACTCTGTCCATGCAGGAGCTCCAAAACCGTTTGGGTGTTTGTGTCCCCGTGTGTGTGTGTTTCTGTGCTTGTTTGCGTGTGTGTTTGTGTATGTGTATGTTTGTGTGTGTCTTTGTGTGTTTGTGTGTGTGTTTGTGTGTTTGTGTTTGTGTGCGTTTGTGTCTTTGTGTGTTTGTGTGTGTCTTTGTGTGTTTGTGTGTGTATTTGTGTGTTTGTATTTGTATGTGTTTCTGTGTGTTTCTGTGTTTGTCTATGTTTGTGTGTATGTTTGTGTCTGTGTTTGTATGTGTATGTTCGTTTGTGTTTCTGTGCGTTTGCATGTGTGTTTCTGTGTTTGTGTGTGTTTGTGTGTGTATTTGTGTGTGTGTGTGTTTCTCTGTGTGTTAGTGTGTATGTTTTTGTGTGTGTTAGTGTGTATGTCCGTGTATGTCTGTGTGTGTGTTTGTGTGTTAGTGTGTATGTCTGTGTATGTCCGTGTATGTCTGTGTGTGTGTTTGTGTGTTAGTGTGTATGTCCGTGTATGTCTGTGTATGTCCGTGTATGTCTGTGTGTGTGTTTGTGTGTTAGTGTGTATGTCTGTGTATGTCCGTGTATGTCTGTGTATGTCTGTGTATGTCTGTGTATGTCTGTGTATGTCCGTGTATGTCCGTGTATGTCCGTGTATGTCTGTGTGTGTGTTTGTGTGTCTGTGTATGTCTGTGTATGTCCGTGTATGTCCGTGTATGTCTGTGTATGTCCGTGTATGTCTGTGTGTGTGTGTTCGCGTGTTTGTTCGCAGACACCGGCGCAGGGGCTGCTCAGCATCCCCAGCCCCGCTGAGCGCAGACCCGGCGGCGCCGCATCTCCCTCCGCTCAGCCCGTCGGGAGAGCCGAGCGCTGCCCGGGCCGGGATGCGATGGGGACCGGGATGTGCCGGAGGGAGCGCGGGGAGAGCCGAGTCCCGGCCCCGAAGGGTGGGGTCCCCAACATTCCAAGGCTGCCGCATGTTCCCGTCCCGTATCTGAGCCAAAGTGGGGGTCCTGAAGGGCAGGGATGAAGCGGGGCGAGGCGGAGGGGGCATTGCTGATTTGGGGTGAGATTTAAGAGGGGCTGATCGCTTTGGGATGTTTATTATTGTGGCTGCCGCAGTGCCAGCAAGTGGAGTTAGGGAGGAAGGGAAGCAGGGAGGGGGCTACACCTCCCATTTCCCAGCCTCTCACCAATCTCAGCATCGCCCAGGCTGCTCCAAGAGAGGTTTCCTTGCCATCTTCACCACCCCACGGCTCCTGTACAACTCGCAGCCTTTCTCATCCCCCCTTCCTGCTTGTGAGGGATGCAGCTGTTTGTGTATTACAGGGAAGTTTTAGGAGCAGAATCCATTAGGGGCTCATTTACAGCCGTGCCCGTAGGCACACGCAAACCTCGCTTCCCAGAGATGAGAGACTAATCCATCAACTGCTTCTCGCAGCCCTGGTCTGTCTGCAAAAGGCTTTGCTGAGCACAGGCACCCACCAGCAGCCCGTGCCTGTGCTCTCACTCTCTTGGCAGCCTGGAGATGCTCAGGCTCTCCTGGACACTTGTGAAAACTCCCCAAAACCCTGTACCCACAAGCTGAATGGAGGATGTTTCTCTTCCCTGCCCTGATCTGAGGCTCCTGCAAACATCTGGGCTGTATCCTCACAGCTGGACCACTGGGATGGAGTTTGGACATCTCTGGGACAACGGGAAGGATCCAAACTGCATCCCAGTCTTGCCTTCGTGCAAGGAGTGAGCAGCAGAGATCCAGTCTGAATTCCCTTCTGGTTTTCATTTTGATCAGTGCCTTATCATTGCTCAGAGGCCATTTGTGATAAGAGCAGAAGAAAAGCTTCCTAGATCAGATCAAAAGTTCATCAAGGCCAGTCTCCTGTGGGGCTGGGATGGGAAAAGGGGATGCATGAGATGATAAACCCCTCCTGATTCTGGCCATCTGCAGCTCAGGGCCTTCCTGAGCCAGATGTATCTGTAAGTAACTTGCATTTAAAAGCCCTTGATGACCCTTTTCTGGCCCTTTTCTGGCCAGATCTAATGGCTTTTCAAACCCATTTCTGCACTTGATCTCCCCTGGCCCTGGCAGTGAGTGCCACAATTGGATTAGGCATTGTCTGGAAATGTCCTTCCTCCAGAAGGGGAGAGATAAAGTTATCTGGGATTTCATCTGTTGCTGGCATCAGTCTGAACTCTGATCTCTCTTGAATCTCTGCAGTGAAGTGCAAGTCATGTCTGGCCCAAACCTGGTGTCTGGCAGGGTCTGTGTGCCCAAGGGACCCACAAAGGAGCTTTAGATCCCCCTGGGATCATCCACCTCCATAAGGTGCAGCCTGTCCCTAAAATCTCCCTAATTCTGGCAGTGGCCTTATTAGGACCACCCCAAAACTCTGTACTTTCAGGTCTCCTAAGCTTCCCATCCCTTACCAGGTTCCCAATATAACTGGACAGAAGATGGTTTTGTCTGAAAAAGGTGTAGAAACTAAAGTAATCAAGTTACATTTTTCAAAGTCATGCATTAAAAGAGGAGTTTGTACTTTTCTAGTCAGGAATGGAAAGAAAGCCAACCCTCTCTGGAGGGTGGGATCCTTGGCTCATTTTCAGCAGAAGAGGAGACAGCTCTGTCACATCCACTGGTTATAGCCAGGCCCAGATTCTACAACATCAATCTGGCTTTCCAGAGTTAGCACCAGGCTTGGAGCAAAGCAAAAGTTAAATCACAGGTAGCTCAAGTGCTGTTCTCAGCCTTCTTCTCTGTGAGAGATGTTTGCCCAAGAACTCAGTGCTGTTCCCCCTGAAAAATTACAGAGGGGACTTGAGGACTTGAGCCCACACGTGGTCCCTCCCGCTGATACAGACCTTGGCCACGAGCAGGGTTTTAGTGCTGAACGGTGACACTTGGGTTTATTGCCACTCTCTCCACGCACCCCAGGTGGTGACAATGTTCCTTCTGGTGCTTTCTGAAGGAGATGGCAAGAAAGGAAGGATTGCCAGAAATAAAAAGAAAGTTGCCAGCAAGGCGCTGGCTGAGCACACACCTCGATCTCCTGATGTTAAACACTGCTGACACAGGCCCTGCACTGCACAAAGCTGCAGCTTCCCTTAAATTAGCAATTCCACAGACACAGTGGGAGCTTGCATAAGAATTGTCCATAAAGGGAAGAGAGTCACAATATCAGCCTAGCATGAAACCCTGCTTTCTGCTTTTTAATTAAGATTTCAAGCTTGTGTCTCCCCTGAGGTGCTGGGGAAGGTTTTGCCAGACACAAAAACCAGCCGGGGTCCCTTTCAGCAAATTGGCTTTCCTAGCTCAGCTCACACACCCTCCAGGGCTGAATTTCCAGAGGCAGGTTTGGGGTACAGCTTCCACAAGAAGGTGAAGCCCATAATTTGGGGACTGGGACCCTTCCTTGCAGGCTCGGGTGCTTTTGTGCCTCCCCTTTCCCAGCAGGGTCTGGCAGCGGGAGCAATAAGACGTGAGGTTTTTGGTCCATGTCACTCTCAGTATTGAACACAAAAGCAGTAACTCTTAGGATGGCATTTCCAGTGTGAATGCCTCTGTTTATACATTTTTTAAACTATTCTCCACTCTTCCATGTTCTCCTGGCATTCCCTTGGAGCTTCTCTTCCCCTGCCTGCTCCCACCTGCCATGTATCCCTGAAGCTGAAAAGTGAAATCAGAGAGACGTGAACAACCAAACGAGTCATCTGCCAGAATTAAAGGCAGATGTTGGCATTTGCATCTGTCCTGGTCCATTTATCCATCAGAACCCTATTTCCCCCCTCCCTGTAATTTCAGAGCAGAGCCCTGTGGCTCAGAAACACCTCAAAGATGAAGCAGCAAAACTGGAGCTCCCTGTGGAGTGTCAAAACAGCCCCACAGATATGGGGGTCACAACCAGAAATCCCCATCTCCCTCCCCTTTACATCACTGCCAATTTAGGATTTGTTTAGGAGGAAACAGAGGCAGCCCAGGTACCCCAGCACAGCCCCCCCCCAGCTCTCACAGCTTCAGGTGTGTCAGGAATCAAAGCTGGGAACATCCATCATCTCCACTAATGCTGCCCCTCCGATGGCAAACCTTCCCTGAGCAAACACGAGCTCCCATCCTGCAGCCACCACATCCTTCCCTGCCTCTCACTGCCCCCAGGCAGCCTGGGCAGGACCAGCCCAGGAAATAGCCCAGAGCAAGGATTTGGCTGCATCTACACATGGGGGAGAGCTGGACAGGATCCCCATCAGACCCTTAGACCATCACAAAGGGAGAGGCCCAGCGCTGAGAACACATCCCACTGCTGGCTGTCACCCTGTAGAGGGGACAATGACAAACACTGCCCTGGAAGCTGTCACCACGAAGAGGGGACAAGGACAAAGCTTGCCCTGGAAGCTGTCACCATGAAGAGGGGACAAGGACAAAGCTTGCCCTGGAAGCTGTCACCACGAAGAGGGGACAAGGACAAAGCTTGCCCTGGAAGCACCTCGGAAGGGTTCGCAATTACATCCATAAAGAATTTAACGTGCAATAAAAGCGGCGAGTAAGTTATCAAGGTCTGGTGTGGAGAAGGAAGCTAATGCCTTGCCCTACAGGTGTTCATAAAATATTTAGGAACTTTAAAAAGAGGGGGAGAAAATGCAGTTCAATAAACCTCTGTTACAAGCAGGTCCACTCTGCCATGCAGCCAATGAGATGCAGGATTTCTCCAGGACTCATTAACTCCCATGCCAGCGTTAATGGGGCTGTGGCCACTCATCCCTCTCCCCCCACACCAGCAAACAGCTTTATTTAGAAGCTGAGATTGGAGCTCTACGAATAACATTTGCCTGGCTGTAATTAGGCATCAGCAGAGCAAAACTCCCCAGTCAAGGCAGAGTAGAAATCCAGGTCAGGCAGCTCTCTGCCCACAGCTACCTGCACCCAGATGGAAAAGAAATAGGTTTGCGGGATCTGTGGAAAGTTTTTTGGAAGAAAAGGGTTATATGCCCTTGGTGGTGAGTTGAGGGCTTCTGTAGAATCACAGAATCACGGAATGGTTTGGTTTGGAAGGGACCTTAAAGCTCATCCTATCCCCTGCCATGGGCAGGGACACCTTCCACCAGCCCAGGTTACTCCAAACCCTGTTCAACTTTGCCTTGGACACTCCCAGGGACGGGGCAGCCACAGCTTCTCTGCCCAACCTCTGCCAGGACCTCCCACCCTCCCAGCCAACAATTCCTTCCCAATATCCAACCTAAATTTCCCCTCTTTCAGTTTGAAACTATTACTCCTTGTCCTGTCCCTCCAGTCCCTGATGAACAGCCCCCCCTCCAGCTCCCCTGTAGCCCTTCAGCTCCTGGAAGGTGAGGTCTCTGCACAACCTTCTCTTCTCCAGGCTGAACAGCCCCAAATTCCCCAGCCTGTTTTTGTGCACACCCTCCCACGGGGAAGGACCAATTTGAAGCAGAGCCACACAAGGAAATCCCACCCAGCCCTTCCTCCCGTTCTCCTGAGGGACTTGTTCAGGCAGTGGTTTTCCCCCAGCACTTCCAGGCACGGCAGCTGAGCTTGGAGCGGGTCCCAGGAGCTTCCAGGAGAACCTGCCTTCAATGAAGGAGGGCAGAGCAGGTGATTTGCAGGCTGGTGTGGGAAAAGCCCTCCCAGGAGCAGAGGGAAGTGCTGCTTGGTGTCTCTGCAGCTCTGTCTCCGTGGGTGACACAAGGCAGCAGATCAGAGCACCACCAGAGCGGCTCGGAGGCAAGAGGAGAGAAACCCCCAAACTGCTGTTTTGACATTTGCCTGTCCCAAATGGAGATGGAAAATTCAAAACACAGAGAAAGAAGTAATGGCAGAACCAGAATCCTTTGGAGTTTCCATCCAGATACGTCAAAACAACTTGTTTTGGCACAGGGAGACACCGACCTGCCTGTGCCCACACTGCCAGTCAGCCCTGGAGAGCTGGGGGGCACAATCCGAGGCAGGGGTTGGCACCCTGGGAGACACAGAGGGGAAAACGTCCCCCCTCCCCTGAGAAAATCCCTTGAACATCTTTCCTGGGACACGTAAACACCTGAGCTGTCATTTGGCTGCAAACTATGAGGAACAACCCATTTTGTTGGGAATGAAATCCATTCTTTAGACTGCAAATACTCCTTTTTTTTTCTTTTTTTTAATAAATGTGTGTGTGTGTGTTGAGTGAAAAGGAATTAAGTGTCTAAAAAAAGAAGTGCTTCTGAATTAGGGCTCATTTCAATTTCAGACTGCTGAAAGGCAGAATGCCAGGTGTTGTGTAGGGGTTTCATTGTTCATTGTCACAATTCAAGAGGAATTTGCAAAATACTTTGACTAAATCCATCGTGATTTTTCTGTCAGAAACATTTCAGGTGACAATTTTTACCCAGAAAGCTCCACTTGTGGCAACTCAGACAAAATAGTTTAACATCAGCCTGGAGGGGAGTATTTCATTCTTACTTTCCTGAAGGAATGAACATTTCCAACAGAAGTGACACTTGCAGGAGGAGATAATTTTTCAGAAATCTAAAGTTTTATAGAAACCCAATAGAACAAGGATGTTTACATGGAAAAATCCTGGTCAGATGCAACTCATCCCATGATCTCACCCAACTCCTGGAATGCAGCAGGAACATGAGCAGGACCTCAGGAGCCACAATCCGGAGGGTTGGTGGGATCCAGAGGGTTGGTGGAATCCAGAGCTTTGGTGGGATCCAGAGGGTTGGTGGGACCCAGAGATCTGGTGGGATCCGGAGGGCTGGTGGGATCCGGAGGGCTGGTGGGATCCAGAGGGTTGGTGGGACTCAGAGATCTGGTGGGACTCANATCTGGTGGGACCCAGAGAGCTGGTGGGATCCAGAAGGCTGGTGGGATCCAGAGGGTTGGTGGGACTCAGAGATCTGGTGGGACTCAGAGAGCTGGTGGGACCCAGAGGGTTGGTGGGATCCAGAGGGTTGGTGGGACTCAGAGAGCTGGTGGGACCCAGAGGGTTGGTGGGATCCAGAGGGCTGGTGGGATCCAGAGTGCTGGTGGGATCCAGAGAGCTGGTGGGATCCAGCCCATGTTTCCTGACGTGGATGGAGTGTTGATAATTCCTGGCAGCTGAGAGCACCTGCCCTGAGCCCTCCCCCTGCTCCTGCTGAGCTCTGGCCACCACTAATCTGGTGCTGTGCCCTTCCTCTGTCCCTCCCTGTCTCCAGGAGGGGTTGTGTGCTTGGATGGGCCGGAAGGAGAGGTGGAAACATCTGTGCATGGCCCCAGCTCTTGCGTCAGGGAGCAGCTCTAACCCCTCTGTGAAAGCCTGAGAGCTGATTTATCACCACCAACCCCTTTTTCCAGCAGAGCCAACCTGAATTCCTCCCTCCAGAGCAATAAACTCCTTTTTTCTCCTTGAATTCTTCCAAGATGGCAGGACTGGCTGTCGCCCTCCAGCTTTAGTAGGTCAGACCTGCTCCAGTGGTACCCACAAACCAGCCTGAGCTGGGGTGGGATGGTCCCTCAAGATAATGAGACCTGAGGGGCACAGAGCTCTTCAAAATAGGAGATTCAGGGCTTCCTCTCACACTGCTGGTTTGTCTTGGCTTATTTAAATTCCTGATTGAGGTTTTGGCTATTTTTTCCCTTTTCCTGCTGATAAATTTTCACTCCTTTAGGTTGAAAAATCTCGACTGGGCTTGCCTTGAGCATTCCCTGCACGGTCTGTTTTGGTTCCTCTCGTTCCTGGAGACAGCCCAGGTCTCTGTGGGGTGGAGGAACTCACCTCCCACCTCCCACCTGTGGGTTCAGCAGAGTGGTGGTGCTGCAGGACATCAGAGAGTCCATTTTGGAGATGTTTTCATTTGGCACAAACGTGCATTTTGGACTGGCAAAGCAGGAGAACTTTTAAGATCACTGTGTGGATAAAGGGAGCTGTGGCCAAGTGCTGCAAATCAGAGCAGACCCTAAGCTGGCCTCATTAGAGCAGACCTGCCACCAAAACAGTCCTGGCACAGGCATGAGGAGCCATCCAAAGCACCTCCAGCAGTGCTGGACTCAACTCACGTGCCACATCTCAGGGGAGAGGCCCCACCAGTAAAAACTGGGGACTCCACATGCTCCAAAACCAGGTCTGAAAGCAAAAGCAACTGGGAATGTTAAGCTTGGCTTGTGCTCAGAGCACAACCACAGAGCACTGGGAGCTGCTGGGAGTCAAACTTCACAGCTTGGGAGGACTCGGAGTGCCAGTGCACATCTCAGTGTGTTATTAGTATTATTATTTACTACTACCATCTAGAAGCCCCAGCATGGCCTTAAACAACACAAGTTTAAAAAAAATGAAAAAATTCCAAAGCAACATGAAAAAAAAAAAAAACCCACAAAATTATGAATGGTCTTTTCAGAATGGGTTTACATTTCTCTTGGCTAATGGCCCATCCCATGATTCAGGTTGAGCCAGATCCTAAACTCTAAGAAAAACTCCCTCATCCCCCTTCTGTCTGAAGGGAAACTGCCAACATGTCTCACCCATAATCGTCTGGATCTGAGGAGAGACATTCAAATTTATGATGGGAGGCAGAGAGCCAAGTCCCATTGATCTCCAGTGAAAACCCTTCCCTGAGAAATCCCTCATTCCCTGTTTGGAGTGAGGAGCTGCCGCTTTCCTTCCAGGGCTCTCAGCACCACTGGCCCTGAATTCCTACTGCTCCCCTCTCATTATCTCTCATTAAACGGGATGGAAGAGGAAATTAAGTGATTCCTGTGTGCTGATGTGCCTTAACGAGCTGGGTTTAAGCCACTGTTTCCTTCAAAGACAGGTTTTCTGGGAGGGTTTTCACCACTGGCCCAGAAACTCACCCTCCTGAACTTCAGCATCAGACTCAGGCTCAGCTCGGGCAGGTCAGGGGAATGACTCACTTTCAGTGTGTAAAGCCAGACCAATAAATCCCTAAATGACTCTCTAACGGTGCAGTAAACATAGTCAATGAACATTAACAAAGCACTGGGAAGCCAAGAAATTCTTTGGGGGGTAAAACACATACCATGAATCTTTGCCATGCTGTTGTATCAGGCAGGAAACCCTGATTGTGTCTGACATACACAGATGGGAAATATATTCTAAAGTCATTCCTCGACTGAGCCAGGTTTTCCAAAGAGGTTTTTTTGGATCAGGAAGATCTAGGCTTGATTTTTTTTTTAAGGTGTATAAGTGCCTTAGAGATTCAGGTGCATACAATAAAGGGTTTTTACAAATGTCAGGGGTGAAGGAGGTCTCTCATCCTCCTCCTCAGAAGAGTTCAATGAGCTTCAATATTAGCTCAGGACCTTGTTCAGTCAACTTCTGAGTATCTTCAGGGATGGCTGCTCCAGGGACCTCTCCAGGGCTGCACAACACTCCAGGGAAGGGGCCTTGGTATTGGGAAGCTTTAGGGACTTGAGGTGGTGGAGCATGTCCAGGGAAGGGAATGGAGCTGGGGAAGGGGCTGGAGCAGCAGGAGCAGCTGAGGGAGCTTGGGGGGCTCAGCCTGGAGAAAAGGAGGCTCAGGGGGGACCTTCTGGCTCTGCAAGTCCCTGCCAGGAGGGGGGAGCTGGAGAGGGAACAGGGTCAGGAGGAGAGGGAACAGCCTCAGGATGGGACAGGGCAGGGGCAGGTTGGATATTGGGAAAATTTCTTCACCAAAAATGTTGTTCAGCCCTGGCACAGCTGCCCAGGGCAGTGGTGGAGTTACCACCTCTGGAGGGTTTTAAAAGCCCTGTGGATGTGGCACTTGGGTCATGGGTCAGTGGTGGCCTTGGCAGTGCTGGGGGAAGGGTTGGGCTGAATGATCTCAGAGGGCTTTTCCAGCCTGAATGATTCCATGATTCTGTGGCACTCAAAGATGCCCACTGACCCACCAAGAGCTTGTGTTTAGTCCTCTCCATCTCCTGGGGTTCAGCATAGACAGGACATCACACAGCTGGGCCAAAGGGTGCTCCAAAGGCTTTTCTTGTTCTTCTCTGTATGTCAGTAAAATGAGCCATTTCCAAACTCAGTGTATTAGTTTTACACCTTGAGGGTGTAAAATGAGGGGAAATGGGCCCTTCTTTCAGAGCCACTCTCTGGCTGAGTTCCAGTCACCCTGACAGGGGCACAGGAAAGTCAAACTCTCCAAAATCCTTATGGAGAAAACAACCCCAGCACATTACTCTGCTCTGAGGGAAACACGAGGCTGTGGAAACCAGCTCAGGCTTTAACAAGTGTCAGTGTTTCAGGTCTGAGCAAACAAATCGTGCCCCTGGACCACTGTGAAGCCCTGAGCTCCAACAACCACCTCCAGTCAGCTCATTGCCAGCACGGTTCCAGGATCTAGAGGTCCTGATTAGACTCAGCACCCTGTTGTTCTCTGAGCTGCAGACAGACACAGAGCCAAGTCCTGGCCCAAAAATCCTGTAATAAAAATAGACAAGACAGATGGAGGCTGAGATTTATGGGAGGATACACAGCAGGTCAGGAGCAGAGTTGAAATGAGAGAGCAGGGAAGTAGCTGGTGTGAGATCCCTCAATTAATGCTCTTCCTTTGGCACCAAGGCACAAACCAGACACTTCAAAATGCCCCAGTCCAGATGCTCCAGCCACTTGGAATTCAGAGCTCAGAAAGCTGCAAAGCCCAAGTGAGAGACAGCCGGTGCAGAGCCAAAATGTGCTCTGAGTCAGGCACATGGTGTGACTTGGGAATGCTCCTGTGCAGGACCAAGAGCTGGACTCGATGGTCCTGGTGGGTCCCTTCCAGCTCAGCATATTCGGGGATTCTGTGGAATGCCTGAAAACAGGAACAGCCCCAAACTGCTTCTCCCCAGAATCGTGATTCATTCATGTCCCTGCTCTTCAGTTCTCCCTGGAGCTGGGCATCTTCTCCAACTCCCACAGCTTTCCCTGGGCTCTGATTCATCACACCAACCCCTTCCCAAACCCCACTTTCTCTGGAAGTCAAGATGTGCTGCCACTGCATCATTAGCTGTAATGTCGGAGAGTGGTGCAGATAGTCATCATTAATTAGGAGACCAGCAATCACGCTGAGTATGCTTTGTGTTCCTCACCACAGTGCTGTGTCTGGGTTCCTATCATATTTATAAATAGTATTAGTAGCAATTGCATCAATAATAACCCCACAGTTGTGAAATGTTTACACAGCACCCATCTGCTCAGAGCTCCGCAGTGACTGATAACGCCACAACCATCTGGCATCGCTGGGGGCCTTTGGCTCCTGCTTATCTGTGTGGCAAATCAGCCTCCACCCCAGCAGCTCTCACTGGTTCTGACTTGCCAGCAGCCATAAATCACCTCCTAAACTGCAGACACCCCTGGAGAGGAAGATGGGAACCCACGGGCAAATGTTGGGAGCACCAGGATGTGAAGCAGGAGCTCCTCACTGCAGAGGGGGAAGAGGCTCTGAGAGGGAACTGCAGAACCACAGTGAAACGAGGAGAGTCTCACCTGCCAAAAGGCACACTCAGAGCACTTTTAGGTTTAGTTTAAATCACTTTTAAATGTCACCCTTGCAAGGGTTTGGCTTTGAATGGAATCCCCCTTCTCCTGGGCCCGTGGGTGCTGCGTTGATGAGGCCCTTGCAAGGCAAACAAAGCACCACAGTGGGTGTGTTTAGTGCCTGGAAAACATCCCACAATGCAAACATGCCACCTTGGTCAGGTCCTCCCCTCACTTCTATCCCTGGAAGTGTCCATGGCCAGGTTGGATGGGGCTGGGAGCAACCTGGGCCAATAGAAGTTGTCTCTGCCCATGGAAGGGGGTGGGTCTGGATGGGCTTTAAGGTCCCTTCCAAACCATTGTGTGATTCCATGAGTTGGGAAGAAGGAAAGGTTGGTTGGATCTGCTCCTGTGCAGGTGTGACGATCTCTCCAGTGTCACTGCAAAAAGAAGAAGGGGATCTTATCACTGTCCATCAGTGCAAGGATCAGGACCAGGCTCTGCTCAGGGGGCACAGCCATGGCACAGGAGGGATGGGCAGGAACTGATGCCCAGGAAGGTCCACCTGCACAGGAGGAAGAACTTCTTCCCTGTGCAGTGACACAGCACTGAACTGAGAGCAGAGAGGGGGGGGAGTCTCCTCACTTGAGATATCTCAGAACCATCTGGACACAATCCTGTGCCAGGTGCTCTGAGATGGCCCTGCTGGAGCAGATAAGCCGCTCTATTCCCTTCCAACTTGACCATAAGTGTGTCTGTCACATGAGTGTGACAAGTGTCTGGTGGAAATGGGTAAAACCAACCCCAAAACAAGTTCTTGTTCAGTGTCTCCCTTTTTCCTTCACCCCTGTGAGCAAAGAAAGAGCTCGAAGGTGAAAGGGAGGACAGTCAGTCCATGTTCTACCATCAGAAGAAACCCACAGGAAGAATCTGTTGGAAGAAGCCTCTGAAGCTGCAGCAGAAACATCCTGGCCAGGGAGTTTTGGCCTTGACTGCCGTGCCAGTAGCAGAATTCCAATCCAGGATTTGCTCAGGAGATCTCTCAACAGACAAAATCTGAAAAATACAGCTCTTAGAAACAGTGTGTCAAAAGATTAATGTTCACTCCTGCTTCTCATCAAGCCCTGAACGCCCCAGGAGGAGAGTTCAGCTCTTCTGTTCCTGCCATGGCTCTGCAGAGCTGCGTGAAATGACTTCCAGAAAAAAACCCAAACACTTCATGGGCAGATTTGGGCTGCTCAGATAGAGGCTGTGGCAGCAAAACCAGCCCCCCAGAAGACTCACATCTCCATCCTGGTGTCCACGAAGCCTTGGAAATCTCCAATTCCCTTCCAACCCTTTGCCCCTCAAACAACACACTGGTTCCATGCACTCATTTCCGTGGCTGGAAGGCAGGAATGGTGCTGTTGGTCTCTACTCTGCCCAGGAAAGTCATTCAAACAAGCACTTGCAATTTTGGAAGATTCACTTTTACTTGCTGGAGCCGAGGCAACCTCAAGAGGTTGGGTTGCTGGAATAGTGCCGGTCCCTGGCAGCTGGAGACACACTTCATGGCAAACTGGGCACCTACTGTTGATAATCCCGACCTCCAGGGAGCCCCACCAAAGCAAACCCCCTGCAGAACCTTTGTGCCAGGTGAAAAGGGAATGTCTCTGTGCTCGGAGCTCTGTGGGATTAGCCCATGAAGGATTCCAAGGCAGAGCAGTCCAGTTCCAACAGGGACAATGAGCTGCTCCAGTGCAAACAGCAGAAAGGCACACCAGAATGCTTCTGTTTGCAAACCTCACCTGAATTCCTAAGAAAAGGATTTTTACAAGTTTTTGGGGCTTCCACGAGGCTTTCTGGTTTCAGCCAAAAAGAGACCTTTTGTTTTCTTGTTAGAAATGGCATTTGAAGGCAAAAGGGTTCATTCCAAGGCAAATACCTTTCAAATATTCTCCTCCAACAAGGAAAAAGATACAGGAAATCCAGCCTTTTTCTCAACAGAAAAAAAACAAGCTTTGACCACACCATCTTTTTTCCCAATGGGAATATCTTCCTTGTGAAAATGTGGCTCATTCTCTAGGCCGTGTTCCTAAATGCTGCATGTTCAGGGAAAGCAGCAAGACAGAGCTTGTCCTCCTTGCCAGACACACAAAGGTTCTCCAGATAAAATCAGAGGAAATAGTGACACATGTAAAGAAAGGAGAACAAAGTTTCAAATAAACTCTCCTTTTTTTTTTTCTTTTGCTCCTCCCAGTTCAACAGAAGCTCTTCAAAGTTTCTCCTCTCATTGAGTTGTCATTAGTCTTCAGATAAGTGATGCTTGAGCCTTTGATTAAAATTATTGGGGAGCGTCTCTGCGTGATTAAAGAGCGATAACACAATGAAAGGAAGAGGACTTTACACCATTATTATGGCAAATAAGTGCAGTTCCCAACCTGAGAGCTGCATCAACTTGTCTGATGTAATAAATGCTTCCCCTGTTGGAAACATGTCAAATTAAGGCTTCGGGATGTCAGCCCTGAGCTTTCTAAGGGAGCTTTCCGGGGAGCTGAGGGTACCAGGCTGGTGTGGCAGAGGGCTGGGAGGTGATGCTGTCCCCTCCCTCAGGACTGGAAAGCACCAGAGCAGAGTCTGCCACCTCCAAAGGTAGGAGAGGGTGCAGAGAGACTCCCAGATGGATGGGGGGTGGGGGGGGATAGGTTGGAATGTGATATAGGTTGCCCAGAGAACCTGTGGCTGCCCCATCCATGGAAGTGTCCACATCCAAGGTGGAGCAACCTGGGCTAGTGGAAAGTGTCCCTGCCCATGGCAGGGGGTGGAAGGAGATGGGCTTTAAGGTCCCTTTCAACCCAACCATTGTGTGTTTCCATGAGTTGGGATCCAGGAGAGGCTGGTTGGATTTGTTCCCGTGCAGCATCGCCCTTGCAGATCTGCTCAGTTCACAACCATCTGCAGGTTCCTTGCCCTTGGACACCCAGCAGGGAAAACACCTCTCTCTAGGGGAAAAAGCACCGTTTCCAATCTCACCCAAACCAGAATAGATGTTCTGAAGCAGAAAGAAAGAGAAAAAAAAAGCAATTTTTTGTCCAAATCAAACACCCACCCAAAGATTTAGCCAAAAGACCTTCAGGGATGAAGACAAGCCACGAGTCTCCACTCTCCTCCTGGAAGAAAAGACCATTCATTCCCTCCCCAGGCACAGTGTGGGACTCCATTCTCTAATTCAAGCACTTACTGAGGTGCTGGGAGCTTGGAAAAGTGCAGATGGATAGTTCACAGATGCATCCTATTTGTGGCTTAAAATATACCAAGTTTATAATGCAAATGATATGTCAACAGAATAGCTGCACTTGGCAGGAGTTCCCCAAGTAAATGAAGCAGTTAAACACACCATGTGTAATATTAAAGAGGTTATGTGTTACATATAACAAGCACTTGGAGCCAAGTTGTCAGGAAGCCAAGTTCCTTCGGGAATCTGCAATCCAACTCCAAGGAGCCAAGGTGCTTCTTCCCACTTGGGATGCAACAGGATGGTTGGGAGAAATGGGGGTTTCGGCCAAAATACCTCGAGGTGACCTGGTCCCAGCTGGGGGCCCGTTGAGGGCTTATCCATGGGCTCGATGGTCCAGTCTCAGCTCCCCAGTTGGCATTTCAAGAGCTGAGGGCTTGCTTGCACTGTGCATTTTTCACAGCTTGAGCTCTGTGCATCTGGGAACTATTTGCAAGGGCAAAACTAATGCAGGATCCAATCTTCTCAAGGCTTTTCACTTCCTGGAGGGTGGAAATACCAGGCAGGGGGAGGAAAAATTGGAAAAAAAAAATAAAAAGAAATAAAAAGAAAGGTCTTGGATTGTTTCAGCTCCACAAATTGCTCCCTGAGGCAAGTCAATGTTGTAAAAAACATACACAAATATTCAGATTCAGGTTTAGCCAAATACCAGGACATTTGGATTTCCTCACGTGTCAGCAGCCCCTGAGCTTCCCGAGTTATTTCAGGCTCCTTTGCATCAGCAAATGTTTTGTGTTTCCCAGAAACTCAAAGTCAAACCTGGGGGCTCACGGAGCCCAAAAGAGTCCAACAAAAGCCTTCCCTGCCTGCCCCTTGAACCAGCTCCTTCCACCCTGCTCTCCACGGTGCTCTGGTGATTTATGGGGAATCAAAGCCCAAACCCCAATTGTTTACACACCCCGTGCCTGGCTCCAGGGGGTTGTTTTAAAGGATGCAGAGGAGTGAGACGCATTTTAAAGGAGTGAGACAGGGAGCAGAGCGTTCCTCAGCCTCACCTTGCCAGTCCCAGCCCAGACCTCCAGCCTCTCCCAGCTCCCCCAACACAGCAGCACCCAAGGTCTTCACGGGCACCTTATTCTGAAGGGAGAACTCTTCTCTCTCTCTCAGGCTCCATATTTTGAGATTGCTGTGAGCACTTAGGCTGGTGTTTTTCACACATGCCTACCCCTGCAATCCATGTGCACGTTCCTTACGGTTTGATTCCCCTCAGGATGCTGAAGGGATGATAAAATTCCCGTAAAGTAGGTGTTGCTCAGGCATTTCATGACCCTGTTTAAACCCCTGTGAGAAACACAGTGCGGTGTGTCACATAACCCTGAAAAAAAAGATGTGTTGGAGCCAATCACTTCCAAAACACCCATGATGAGAAATCCAGCAACACAACCAAATCATTTCCTTTGCTGTTGGAAACACCATCCTGCTCCTGGGCTGGGCTGGGCTGGGCTGGCAAAGCCCTCCAGGCACTGATGCTCCTGCAGCTTCTCCCTGCCAGGTTGGGAAACTCTGGGAAAGGGTGGTTTCTGCTCCCTGCAGGTGCAATGGTGCCACTGCCCCCTCTTTGCTGAATTAAGCAGATCCCACTCCTTGATTTTCCCTCAGAAAGGTGCCGTTTCCTCTTCATCAGGGCTTTTCTGGCTCTTCTTTGAGTCTCCTCCAGTATCTCCACACCCTTTTGAATACTGTGCCAAGCACAGGGAGAACAAAACCTTCCTGTGCAAAGCTGGCTGGTGGATCAGAAGTTGCTCCTCCCTGACCCACCAGGGCTTTCCTGAGTCATCAGTTACCCAATCCTGCAGTTTCTCTCTGCATTCCCTGGGTATCCTTGCCCAGTTCCAGCCAGGTAGGAGTTTTAAGTGTGCCCCTCATCCAAGCTGTGTCCACAGAGAGAAACATTTAAGGTGCAATGAGTAATTCATGCTCTGGAGGTGCCTCCACCCTTTCTGTGACTAGAAGGGGACCCCCCACATGTGACATTTAGATGGCCTCAGTTAAATTAGGTGAATGGTCTGACATTTGGCCATATCAAAACCCGATGTTTACTCGACCCAGGGCTGCCAAGCAGACACCAGCCTTGGTATTATTAACTGGGGCTCTGCAAGGGCCCCTTTTCTTCCCCAGTCTTTGTGCCACTTTCAATATCTATCAATGAAGATTTAACAGATTCTTCTCTTTTTTTTTTTCCCCTGGCTCATTCCTGGGGACATTAAATGGGATGGGGTCAGGACCAGCCCTTTAGGGTCGCCACGAGAAAAACAACCTCTTTGGTTGGAATCTCCTTTCAAGATCCATTTGGAAACCGATTACAAACCCCATTAATTTGATGTGGTCCATGTTGATTTTGGATGGCTCCTCTCCAGTCATTAGGATTGTCGTGTGACATGAAGCCAAATGCCTTTGAGGACTTTGACCAAGCCAGAACCAGCGTGGAGGTGACGGCTGCCTTCCCTGAGACTGATGGCCTTGGATGGAGGGCACAAAGGATTATCACACCCAGGGCTCTGACCTCCTGAGCAACAGGGACTAGAAATCTCCATCCATTAGGCTCCTTTGACAATCCCAGCTATAAATCTTTCAGGCCCAGTCCAGAGCTCCCCTGGAAGCAGCACAATTGCTCAGGAAGCTCATTAGGATGCTGGACAGGGAGGGGAGGGTTTGGTCTCTCCTTCCCGTGTTGACCCAGCAGCAGATTCCCCAAAGGATTCATATTTTCCACGCTGCTAATTTTAGACCCTTTGCTTTCCAACACCCACAGACCTGGAGACTCAACCCACAGTTTCACTGCAACTTAAACACTTCCTAATGGCCTCAACCCCGAGATTTACACTGAGCCAACTCACTTTGAAACCCTTCCATAAAAACACCTTCTGCAAACAGATTTGTTTCATTATCGTCGGGCCTCGAAGCACCTGAAGTAACAAACAACTTCCAACTCCTCCAAATTTATCGTTTGCACTTCATTTAAGGCCCCTGTGTACCTGGGTGTGTGTCTGCTGGGGGCCAGGCAGGGGAGGGGGGCTGGAGAGCCCTGCTGCAGTGGATGGGGGATTATGGGGCAATAAATATTGGATGGAGGATCTATGATAACATCTATTACGGTTTTATGAAATATTGATAGCGTCTGAATACATATTGGCTCCTGAGCAGCTCGTTCTGGAGATGTTTAATGAAAGACATCTGTCGTTTTATCCTTGAATCTACATGAAGGAGAAGTATTGCCTCTCTCCTCACTGCAACCTCGAGAAGGGCTTCCAGAGCTGAGAGGAAATAGCCTGAGAGGCTCAGACTCACCCCCCCAGAGGGGTGAAGAGACGGGCACGGGTTTATGTTTATGGAGTCGTTCATTTTGGGGATGAGTCAACCCTGTGCTCCTCTGAAATCAATCCCTGCACAGACAACTGGCTCTAATGGGGCCAAAAAAAAGAGTGTGCAGGAGAAAGGAGGAGAAAGAATTGGGGCTGTTAGAAAAATCAGCTCAGCCTTCAGACCTTTACCCTTTATCCATGATTGAGCCCTTCTCCCTGTTTAACCCTGAGTGCAGCCCTGGGGCCAAACACTCTGCCCTGTGGGATCCAAACACTCATCCACGATACACATTCACCCCAAATCATGGAATGCTGGGTGGGAAAGGACCTTAAAGACCATCCAGTTCCAGCCCCTGCCATGGGCAGGGACACCTTCCACCAGCCCAGGTTGCTCCAGCCTGGCCTTGGACACTTCCAAGGATCCAGGAGCAGCTACAGCTTCTCTGCCCACCCTCACAGGGAAGGATTGCTTCCCAATATCCCGTCTCACCCGGCCCTCTGGCAGTGGGAAGCCATTCCCCATGTCCTGTTCCTCTGTCCCTTGCTCCAAGTCCCTCTCCAGCTCTCCTGGAGCCCCTTTAGGCACTGGAAGGGGCTCTCAGGTGCCCTTTGTCCAACTCTTCCCAAATTAATGACACATGCTGTTATTTCTCACCATGTCAGGTCTCTGCAGACACACACACAAACACCTCATCCACTTCATTACTTTTACACCTCCAGCACAGAATTCACTTTCCTTCTGACCCCTCTGCCTGCACACAGCCCAACCTTGCCTTCCCAGCTCCTTCCAGCCCAGGGAAATCAGCCCTGAGTCCAACCTGTTGACTGAAGCAACACAGCCAAAGGTTCCTGGACACCAGGCACCACGTGTTTTAACTTCTAGATTGGTGATTTTAAATGTTAATATCTATGACAGACCCAATGGGACCATCAACAAGAGCCTTTCCTTGAGCCTGGGCAGAGCCTGCAAAGCCAATTTCACCCCATTTAACCCATGGAGTGCCAGACTGGTCCATGAACATCCTCCCATCATGGCTCTGCTCAACACACTCTTCTGGAATTAATCCTTTCACCTTTGGTGTAACTAGAAAGGATGATCTTTGCCAGCCCAGAGAGGCCAAACTGAGCCTTCTCAAGTGTCTCCCCAAGGATCTTAATGAAACCTGATGTCCCAAAGCTTACTCCTCACACTGGATCCTCCCACTGGACCATGGGCATGCAGGGCAACATCAAGAGAGACATCAGGAATTAATCCCAGACGAGTTTTCTGCAGCATCTCAGAAGGTCCACAGCTGGTGACAAGCAACACTTCCATGGGAATATATCCCCACCCCGCTGACTTACCCATCCAGCAACAGCCAGAGTCACTGAGGAGCCAGACAACCCCTCTCCCAGGATTTGTTACCACGTGGGAGGGGCTGCTGTATTTACAAAAACAACACGTGGCCCTCCCCTGCCCCTGCATTAAAGATGGGAGTGATTGTGTTTCTCTTGCCTTGGCAGGAGGAATCCAGTGCTGGAGCCACCTCTGCCCTTCAGGCAGGGAAGCATCTCCTCCATGGCCTGGGCATGAGAAAAAAAGAAGGAAAACAACATAAAAACATTGTCAGAGCCGATTTTTGTCCCTGTGCCTGTGCCCTGGTTCGGTTTTCCTCTGTATGGACAGTGAGGCAGGAGAACAGCCCACTCTGCTCTTGTACAACCAACCTGAGAAGGTCTTGGAGAGACAAGAGAGAAGAGAAATAATGCAGGTGATAGATGAAAATCTGATTCTGTTGGGGCTTTTTTCTAGTCTCATCTCTCAGTCTGTAGTGTCTGTAGTGAAAGCTCAGCTTAGCATTATAAGCTTAGCTTCCTAAGAGATTGGCTCCATTTTAGCACTATTATTTTATGAAAACGAGAGTAACTTCTTGCCTCTTCCAGCAAATGACACCACTTTCTACTTGAGGCTCCAAACCAATTCAGTGAAATCCCTTGTATAGACATTTCTCACAATGGTGACTGAGGTGGGGTATTAAAAAGCATTTTTAGCTGAATCAATGCAAGTTTAAATAGTGATGTAAGAAAAAAAGATGGATCCTCCTCCTGGCCCAGATCGACTTCCCCAGCCCTGTTGGGGGTGGTCCAGGCTCTCAACTCCCCCATCCCCAAGCCAGATCAGACCTGAAGGGAGGTCACAGCCAGGTGGGGTTGGGCTCTTCTCCCAGGCAGCAGCAATAGGACAAGGGGGCTCAGGCTGGAGCTCTGCCAGGGGAAATTCAGGTTGGATATTAGAAAGAAATTCTTCCCAGACAGAGTGGCCAGGCATTGGAATGGGTTGCCCAGAGAGGGGGGGGATTCACTGTCCCTGGAGGTTTTTAAACTGAGATTGGATGTGGCACTGAGTGCCATGACCTGGGAAAGGGACTGGAGTTGGATCAGGGGTTGGACTTGATGATCTCGGAGGGCTTTTCCAACCCAATCGATTCTATGATTCTTTGTGGTCAGCTGGAGGCTGAGGGTTGGCACTGCCCTTCCCACTTCTCCAAGAGACCAGTTCAGCTCCCCTCTAACCAGGCCCTGGTGAAGGTTTCCTCTTTGGACACTCACAGCAGCCAAAAAATCCCAACCATTTGTCCTTTCCCATCCCACCCTCCTGTAGCAGTCGGCACAGTCCCCGTGTGTGGGGGGTCAAACAGGAACGTTTATTGAAGGTGCAAGATACAATATTTGGGTTCAGGAAGTAAATATTCATCTCAGGGGCTGGTTTAATGCTAAATATGGGAACAGATACTACAACTAGGAGATTACACCATGGTTGCCATGGAGGGTGCTCAGGAATGCGAGGTCAGAAGAAACAAAGGCACTTCATACACAAAAGTTCTTTTTGGCCTAGGAGGAGTCCACAGAATCTACAAATCTTGTCAGCTGTAGGTGGTTTGGAGATATCTGAGGCAGCAGATGTCAGCAAACTTGGTTGAGTTTTATCAGTTCTGGGATCCTCCCAGTACACTTTTCCAAGGCTTCTTTGACTTCCCAGTCAGCTCTCTTGAAGCCAAGATATTTTCGAATCCCATACCCTCCCTCACCTTCCATCACCCACCAGAGTGTATTCCTTCCCCCTCCTTTTTCCAATGGCATTTCCCTCCCTGCTGCCCAATGGATGCTCAGGAGTCAGTAAAACATCTCTCTGTTGGGAGAGCAGCAGCAGGTCACACGCTGGTCATGGGCTCTCCACTCGTTTGGAGCTTCTTGGGCACCATTCCTGCTCCAGGAACCGCATCCCCTCCAGTGGGACTCATGTGTGATGCACATGAGGGAGCTGGTGGGGGGCACGACCAGCAGCAGCACGTCAAAAGCACATTAAGCACATGGCAACGAAGCCAGCAAACCTCATCTGGGCTGGGTGGGGGCTTGGGAGAGGGGAAGGGGAGGGAAAGAATTTATATCGTGTTGTGCGAAGGGAATGAATAATTCATAGGCAAATCATTGGCATGATAAATTCTCCTCTTTTGTGAATCGACAGCAAACAACTTCCCCAGTTCCTCCCCTCCTGCGTTTTCATTATTCGGAATTATTCACTAAACAATTGCTTGGAATAATTCCGGGGAGAGGGTTGAGGATGCCGGTGCTGACGGTGCTGACGTCAGGGGGGATTAGTGCCAGCGGGAGCCGCTTCTGGGGCGATGGACCATCCATGAGCTGTTCAGCAGCAGGTTTTGGGCTCTGCCTCTGAGCCCTGTCCATCAGACACAGCCCAGGGAGGCCGGACGGGCCCCTCTTTGCCTTTCATGAGATGAGCAGAGCTCTGCAAATCGGGTTTTCCACGGCGGATCCTCGTGTGGACAGAGGAGCAGGGGTTGGAATCGCTGGGATGCCACGAGGCATCACATTGGCGCCTCCAGCAGTGCTTCCCCTCCAGCCCTGTGGGATCCAGGGACAGAGTGGCTTTCCTGCATTTCCATTTCAGCCAAGCCCTGCCCTTCCCAGGGATGCTCCCCTCTCTGAACCCTCTCAACCACTGCGGCTCTGCCTTTGATATTCATGGGGTGTGAAAAGTAAACAACCCAAGGTTTGCTTTTTAATTTCATGGGAAATTTTGCAAGTGGTTTTTTCACTCCGTTCTGCACTTCATTTATTCATTTACAGACTGACCCAAACCCCTCATGAACAACTGAATGTCTTCAGAATGCCACAGCTCTGACTCAGAAAGTCCTTGATATTTATCTGCCTGCAGTTTCCAATAAGTTAAACCCAGCTGACCTAAAATACCAAATTCCGAGGGAGTTCTCTGGTTGATGACTCCTGATATCTGACAGCAATTGTCTGGGGTGTATTTTCTGTATTTATTTATTATAAATGAGACACCTGACACCATGAGATCATAAGCAATTTCCAGCTCTCTCCAAATCACCGGTAGGGTTCCATTTATGAGCCTCACAACATCATCAATTCTGCAGCAAAACTTTCCTGTGCTGATTGTCAGTGATTTGCAACACGAAAGTTGGAGGGAGGGAATTGCCTGCAGTTCTCCTTTTCATCTTCCCATGGAAAACAGCCCATGCTGAGCAGGCCAGTCAGAAAAACCCTACAAATCTGGGGCCTGACTCTCCTCTTGGAAGTGTTTTAGGTCAGTGGCAAAATGTAAACATCATATCCCTGTTTTGAGTTCCTGTGGAAATCAGTCCGTGCTGAGCAGACCAAGCAGACTGGTGTGACCATAAAAACCCTACAGATCTGGGGGTCTCACTCTCTTCTTTGTAGTGCTTTAGGTCAGTGGCAAAATGTAAACATCATCTCCCTGTTTCCAGCCCTGCCTTGGGGAGGATATCGATTTCTTAGGTCATTCCTCTGCTTTGGAATCTCTTTTCCCTGCATCACATCCCTGCATTTGGATTTAGGTTAATTCCCGCCACCACCTTGCTTAAAATCATTTCCCAACAAGCAACACCAGTTCATAAACCCGATTTCTGCACAAATCAGGGTCTTTCCTTGCTGCTAAAACCCTCTTGTTAGAGCTTCTCCCACCGTGGAGAGGAGGATTTCACACTGAGGAAACCCAACTGCAGACCAGCAAGCTCTGCTGCCGTGGTGCCTCAGATAATTGCCCAAGGAAGCAGGAAAGAGCTTCCTGTGCAGCTGAAATCCTCAGCCTTTTCCTCTTTCCCTCCTCACATCCCCCTTTGCCGTGTCGCTCCCTCCCGCTCCAGCCTCGCAGCAGGGCTGAGTGAAACCTTGTCAGCAGTCAGGGACCTGTTCCCCTTTGATGCAGGAGCTTCTCGGGGGCTTCCACGCCACGAGGGTTCCTCCCACGGGGCATGGTGAGCCCCAGCTCCAGCTGTGATGCTGTGGGGAGGGCGCAGGTCCCGCAGCCGACACAGAAATCTCATCGTGTTGTATTTTTGTGAAGGATCAGGACACATCCATGGCTTTGTGGTGGCAACCTCAGTCTCTTTAGGAGAGCCCTGTGCTCCAGAATGACTCATTTTTGTTATAAGGCAGCTTTTCCTCCCTATCGCCCTCCCATCCTGGTGTCTTGGAAAATCCCAGCTCGAGTTTAAGTCTCTGGCCACACCAGTGACCACCAACAGCCTGATTTAGTGGAAGGTGTCCCTTCTCATCACAGGGGGCTGGACTAGATGACCTTCAGAGGTCCCTTCCAACCCAAACCACTCTATGCCCCAGCTCCCACTGTGGGGCAGAGAATGGTGGGGACAGCAAGGATTGATAGTGAGGACCCAGCCTGGGATTTGGGGCAGCCACAGGCCTGTAAGGGCCCTTTCAGGGACATCAGAGGGTTGTCCTGCTGCCCAAGGGAACTGTAGGTTGATGCATTGCTGGATTTCAGCTTTGGTTTAATCCTGTCCTTCTGCTGGTGATAATTAAAAGTGGCTGGTGCTGCAGGAGGGCAGAGAGTGCACCAGAACTGAGCCAGTGACCCATGAAGCTTCTGAAACTAATAAATATAGATCCCAATTATTAATGACCCAGTCCCTATCCTCCTTTTCCTGGGTGCAGATCATACTACTCCAAAAGGCCAGGCTGAGGCATAATTTATCTTTTATTTGCCCAGCAAACACCAGCCTGGCACCAGTGCTGGGCACCCCTGGGGCACAGGGCAGAGGAGCTCAGTGTGGGCATCACCCCGAGCCCCTGAAGCAACAGATCATCACCACAGCACCTTGTGATTGAAGCTCTGTAGGATATTGTGTCCTTCAAAGAGGCTGAAATAGCAAAGAAGATCAGACAGGACCTGGCAATAAATAACCTTTCCCCACCATCCTCTGGAAGAGAGACCATGAGTCAAGCTCTTCCCCCTCCACCCCCCTCCAACACCCTCACTCCTCTCAGCTCTAATTAAAAGGAAGTGCTTGAAGCAGGGAGATGAATCCTGTTGTGAAACAGGGCTGAGATGAATCACCCCTCGAGGGCATGGTCCTCCTGGGACCAGGAGGGTCCTTCTGGGACAAGAGGAACTTCAACAAAGAGGAGAAGCTGCGGCTGCTCCAGCTGCAGCAGCTCCTGGCTCTCCAGCCCTCATTACCCTGTCCTGCTCCAGTTGGCACTGACCGACGAAGTTGTGGTGCTCTGGAGCACCCTTGTCTCTCCAGGAGAGGCTTTCACTGCAGCCCTCGAGCAGCAGGAAATGGAGACACTCCACCCACGCTGCTCTGCACATCAGTCCGAGGGGGAGGATGGGAAGGGGAATGGCTCGTCCCTGCCTGGCACTCCAGGGAGGCTTTGCCCTCTGTTAGTGGTTCATTCCCAGCAAAGGCTGGGCAGAACTGGTGCCCCTGACTGATGCACAACAGGGAGACCACCAAGAAGTTCATCCCCTGCCTAGAAAGGACCCACTGTGGAGGCAACAACCTCCCACCAGGCACAGAGATCACAGTTGCCCAAGGGATGGCCCATGCCACAAGGGTTGCAATCCACAAACTTTCCTTGCCAGAAGCTCTCTCCAGCTTGGGCACAGTGGTGGCAAAGTGGCAGTGTCACCATGCTGTGACAGCGTGGAGGTTTCTACACTGGAAGCTGAGCTATGGGACATTGCTCCTGGCTGGAATTCCTGCACGTGTGCCTGCACTTACCCACTGGCACCACGTCCCCGTCCTGCAGTTTGGGGCCAACAAACCCAAGAGACAGAGCCATGACAGCATCTCTGCGGGGCTGCACAGCAGCTTTGGTGACACAAGTGACACGTGGGGAATGAATCCTGATTTACACCAGAGCAGACAGGGGAAAAGTAAGCTTGGAGTGTTTTAAATCCAGAGGAGTTTCCTCATCCATTTCCCTTGGGAGAAGGAAAGAGCCATTGCCAGTGGTCAGAGCTGGCAGTGCCATCTCTGCTGTGCTCAGGAGGAGGGATGGCAGCAGTTCTGGGGGGTTTTGGCACCTGGAGATGCTCCCAAGCTTGCTGTGGTCACAGTGCCAACAACACAGTGTCAAGACGTGCTCCCAGCCCCCGGTGGGGGGTTCCAGGTGGGCACCACCAGCTCCTGCACCTACAGCTGAGCTTCCCCCCCACTGCTCAGGTGGCAGAAGGGCACCAAGGGGTACGGGGTGGGTGTCTGCACACCTGGCACAGCCCCCACCTCCAGACACCCACACAGGGCTGCAGGTGCCCCCTCCCTCCTCTCCCAGCAGCACAAGGCACCGACCTGCCCTCCTGGATGCCACTCTGGAGTTGTGTGAGTCACATCACTGATGTCACCTCCCTGCGTCACCGGAGCTCGGGAATGGGTTTAATGAGCCTTTGTTTCCTTCAGCTAAGAAAAACCTCAAAGAAGCTTCTTCTCAAGCATCCTGAGGAGCCAGCAGGTCGCTCTGCCACTGCCTGTGTCCCCACAGGAGGACAGAGAGCTGCAAAAGGGGCCAGCAGGCTGGCTGACAGCAAAGGCAGAGCATCACAGACCTGGGGGACAGCAGCCAAGTCACACAAGAACATCTCTGTGCTCACCAGAACCCAGGTGATACCTGCTGTGCTGTGATACCACACGTTGGACTGAGGCAGAGGTGGCCAAGGGGACAGTGTCTCTGAGAGTTTCTCCACGAGGAGCTGAGAAGGGAGACATCCACTCCTGTCTGGGATTCCCATGGAATACACATGTGCTGGCACTTACCCACTGCCACCACAGACCTGTCCTGCAGTTGGGGGCCACCAAACCCAGGAGATGAGGCCACCCTGGCAACCTTGTGGGATTGCCCAGAGCACAGGACACACCTGGGGAGGGAATCCTCATCTACACCAACACGTGCATGGAAAACTAAGCTTGTGGTGTCCTAAATCCAGAGGAATCCATGGGATAACTCCTTGCAAAGCAGAAGGGAGCAAAATTGGTGATAAAAATCAAGGGGAATGAAGAGCATTTTCCTCTCTTTTCTGAAGGTCACGACAAAGGGAAGCGTCACGTGAGGTCCCTGAGAAAGCAGCAATGTAAATAATCACGGACAGAGGGCAACCGCTACAGAAAGAGGTGTCCTGCTAAAATACATAGGCATCCTCTAAATGATTGGATAATGAAATCACAGGTAATTTGCTGCCTGCTCAGCCACAACCCTCCTGCCATGCTCCTGAGCTGAGCCAGGAGTATTAAGAAAGAATTACATTGGTAATTCTGTGGGCAGCTGGTCAATGGGATTCAGGGAACAGCAGCTTCTCCAGGGTGAAGGGTGGATGCTGCAGCCCCACAGCCACGCTGCTGGGCCACACACCACATGACTGTCCCATGACTTGACAGGCAAGTCCTTGAGAGACAAAGGTGAGGATTCTCCCCCAGCTTGAGGACAATCAGAATCTTGGAATGGTTTGGATTTGAAGGGACATGAAAACTCATCATTTTCCCCCTTCCTGCCATGGGCAGGGACACCTTCCACCAACCCAGGTTGCTCCAAGTCCCATCCAACCTGCCCTTGGACACCTCCAGGGCTGGGGCAGCCACAGCTTTTCTGCCCAACCTGTGCCAGGACCTGCCCACCCTCAAGCCAACAAGGGGAAGGTTGGGGCATCTCCCCTTGCAGAAAGAGACCTTCACTGTTGGAAAGCAAAGACAGGTCCTGGACCTACAACTTGAAGTGGGTTTCAAGTCCAAATCCCATTCTAATTCCTTCCCATTGCCCTTCCCCCTCTGCTGCTCTGAACTACTGGCACTTTATAGCACCAAATATTCAGCCCATTGCGTGCAATTTTAAACCCATTATATAAGCTGCTCTTTCCCCCCTCCCCCCCCAACTCTCCAGTTCTCAATGTCCCCGATTGGTGTGTCAGAATGTAATTAGCTTTTGATGGGATGTTAAGATTCCTTGAGCTCCCGTGGAGAGGCAGCGTGGGGAGAGGGGAGGCAGTGGATTGTCACTCCCTGTGGTAAGCACTCGAAGACCCTGGAAGACTCATTTATAAAAATATAAAATAAAATTTAAAAAAAAAATAAATCCAAAAGCAACAGACCCAGTAGGCTTTGGTTTAATTGACTGAAAGCATTGGGATTTTTTTTAACCTCTGTATTTTTTCCTGCTTGGAGAGAAGTGGAAATTAACTGTCTCATGACCACGGAAGTGGTCAGGGAACTATTCCAAACCCAGAGCCTTGGGACATTGGGAAAGTCCTTCCTGAGCTGCTCATTCCTGCCTCTCTGACCAAGGAGATGCTGCTTCACCCAACTCAGTGAGCTCCTCCATCCTCTCCAGATCCAGCTCCTCCAGCTCTCCGCCCAAACCCTGAGCCCAGCCAGGGCAGGACACTCCACACAAGCAGCAAAAAGGGCAGAGGGAGGTGACAGTTTCCTGGAATCCCATCTGGAACAGCACATCTGACCACGGCACAGTGCAATCCACAGCCTGCCTCCAAAAGGTGGCACTTGGAATGCAGAGCTGGAATTTAGGGGGTGTTTGGTGACCCTGAAGAGAACCAGAATCTCCACTGCCGTCCCTGCCAGGGCTGAGCTGCTGCAGTGCCCTGTGGTGAGGCAGCACCACAGAGTTCCTGCATCCCACGGGTGGGATGGGCACCAGTTCAAGGGGGGGTTCACCAGGGAACAGCATTGACCAGCAGGGCCAGCTTGGACCTGAGCTAGTGGGAGGTGTCCCTGCCCAGGGCAGGGGGTTGGGGCTGAATGATCTTTGAGGGCCCTTCCAACCCAAACCATTCCATGGTTCTGTATTCCAGCATTTATTTTGTCATCCCCAAGTCCTCCAGCAGCTCTGGTTGGGATATCCCATTGGAAGAGAGGGGCCAAAGGATGCAAGTCCTTCTTCAGATGAACCATGTGGGTGTTTTGGGGCTTCCAGCCCCAGTCTTACATCCTGCAACCTGGATATTGCCCATGAAGCTTTTACAAAACCAAGTGCATGTGGGTGTCACTTTTGCCAACCTCACAGATCTGGTGTGAGCCCTAAGGATCCATGCAGGAAACACCACATTTCCAGAGCCTTCTCCACACTCTCCCACCAGCTGATCCTCACGGGGTTATCAAACAGGGCTGGCAATTCCCCCAGAACAAGTTTTCTGCACTCTGGCCGAGCCTGAACTTCCCCAGGAGCACCAGCCCCTGGTGGCAGCAGCACATGGAGCATTTACACCCCTTCACAAGGCGCTGAAAGCACCAAACCACATGTTCTCCGACACATCAGAACCATCACATACTTTTCACTAACTCAACAGGCTCTGGATGAGATTGGTCTGATCATCCCCCGGCGGTGCAGAGTCGCTGGGATGGATCCTCCAGCTGGTTCAGGCTCACCCTGCCCTCAGGGCAGCCACATCAACCCTGCCCTACCCACAAAGGTGCCAGGCAGTGCCTGCAAACACAGGTGACCTGGTGCCAACCCACCCCTGGCTCTGAAGGAGCTGCTGATGGGAAACAGGACACATCCAATAGACAACCAGCCATTGCCATCAGTTGGACTGCATAATGGGCCATATTGATTGCTGTGAGGGCCAGACCGATTCCACTTGTCCTTTTAATGATTATTATGACATTATCTCTATTATTTCTGCTCAGCAAAATTAATTGTTCCTTCCCCACCCCTGTCCCTTTGGATGTCAGTGCGTTCAAGTCTCCGCTCCAGCTGAGGTGGAAACTAAGGAGACCTCTGCAAGGGCTGCACTTAATTCACTTCTAAACTGTTGTCTGTCAGGAAATTTGATTTTTTTTTTAATTTTTTTTGCCTTCTAATACTGCCACTGGCATTAATGGAAAGAAAACAGTAGCTACATCTGGTCACTTAACCAGTCAGCCTCCCCCTCCACAGCTCTGCTGACATTTCTGTCTCCAGCCTGGACAGTAATGCATTCCATTTTAATTTTACCAAATGCTTTCTTTATGATCGGAGGCATTTTTCATTTGTATGCGTTTGCATCTCTCTTAAAATTCAATATTTCATTTGGGGCTGCCAGTTTATTGCCTGCTCCTTAAAATAAAACATTTGTGGCATGAGGATATTTCAAATTATTTTCTCTGTTTTTCTCCACTCAAGAGCAGCAATTGCCTTCCCAAATGCTCTGGGAGGAGAGAGAGGAGTCAGTCCTAGTCCCTGCATGGGACATCTGGGGGGAAATGGGGCGTTTTGGCACTGCCCTGGACAGAATCACACCCAGAAAAGCAAAAAGAAGAGTTGGAACAAGCTTTTCTTGCCCTGGGCCAAACACATCTGTGGCTACTTTTATTCCTGTGAGCAGAAGAGAAAATAATGAAGTTGATGAGATTCCTTGCCTGCCAGGTCACCCAGGGCCAGAAGCTGGATGAGATGATCTTTGTGTGTCCCTTCCAGCTCAGGATATTCTGTGATTCAGTGATTCTGTGACCCCAGAGAGGTTTGGGGAGGAGCAGATGAGGCTCCCATGGCAGGAAGGGATGTGACTGGGAGACTTCAGTCCCCAGTTTTGGGGTCCAGGTGTTTGGCAGACCCCAAAAAACCATCAGATACCACCTAAACATTGTGGCCTGGAGCTGTTGACATGCAGAAGTGGGTCCTTTTTCAGACTAGACGGTACTTTGACACTTAAAACAAGCTCCCACTGGTGGTAGAACCTGCCTGGAGGAAAGGGGTGGGTGGTTTTCCAGGGGCAGCATCTCCTCCACCTTGGGCAGGTGACACCAAAGTGTCCCTGGCTCCTCTCTCTGCTGTTCCTTTCCCAAATGTCCACTCTGACCCCCACTCCCTGCCAGCCCCCCTTCCCCACAGCAAAACCCAGTGACTCCAAAGCTGCCCTTGGACCCAGCTGTCTCAGGGGACAATTCCCTGGATCTCCCTCTGATCTCTGCCATGAAGTAAGAATTGACAAGGCAACTGGGTTGGTTGACACACAAATGTTCTGATTTTCTGAGTAAATTTGGTTCAAGCTGCTGAAGAAGAAAGCCTGAAACCTCAGTAACACAGCAACCAGACAGGCAGAGGGGGGATGAGAGCTCTGACTGGAAGGACCATCTGAGAGGCTGAAGGAGATGTTTGCCCTTCCTTGGCTGTTTCATTAAAGCCACTGTAAAAAACTTCTGAGCAAACAGTTTTTTACAATATAATAACATTTCCTCTGGGCTCCAGCACAAACCAACTCAAGAATCCATCCTTTGCCTGCCTTGAGTCAACAAAACAAGGCAAGGTTTTGCGTGGGGGCTGCTGAAGGTTCTGTTTGCAGGAGCCTGTTCCTGCCTGTGCATGTGCACCCCGGATAATCCCAAACCTCAGCATGTGGGAGCTGACAACCCCTGTGCTTGCAGAGCAGCATGGAAGGAGCTCTCAGCTGGATGAAAGCACGTGGATTGGAGTGGTTCTGAGAGCAGGAAGGAGCACAAGAGCTTTTCTCGGGGCTCTCTGATCTTCTGTAACAGAACACAGAGTAGAGGGGTTTGTCTGTGTCCAGGAGAGGGAGGGGTGTCCCAGCTGCTGGGACCTGCCAGTGCTGCACCTGCAACAGGTCACTGGGAGCAGAGGACAGCACAGTCCCAGCTCCCTGGGGAGGGGCAGGCACTGATCTCTGCTCTGGGGGAGCAGGGACAGCACCCAGGGAATGGCTGGAGCTGTGCCAGGGCAGGGGCATCTCAGGGGAAGGTTCTTCTTCCCCCAGAGGGTGGTGGGCACTGCCCAGGCTCCCCAGGGCAGTGGGCACGGCCCCGAGGCTGCCAGAGCTGCAGGAGGGTTTGGATGATGCTCTGGGGCACAGGGTGGGGTTGTTGGGGTGTTTGTGCAGGGCTGAGGGTTGGGCTGGATGATCCTTGGGGGTCCCTTCCAGTTCAGCATATCCTGGGACTCTGTAAGTCAAGGGAAGATGTCAGGAGGGTCCTGGCAGGGGAATCACATTCCCTCAGTGCCTGAATGAGCAGCTGCCCATGGACCCACTGGGGGAGTCAGAGCAGCAGAACCTGCCCAGGAGTAATTTTGCCCTTTTTATCCACATCCACAGATTCCTGATAATGTTCAAAGCAGCATCTTGGCTGTTCCCCAGTCAGGTTGTTGGTCAAACAGCCACTGGAGCCACCAGCCTGTGCCTCAGAGCTCCGGGGGTCAGATCCTCCCCTGACCCCTGTGAATGGCTGCAGTGCAGGCAGAATTCCACTCTCTTCCATGGAAACATCTGGTAAAGCTCTCCTGAAGCCACATCTTCTGTGCTGGCCTTTCCTACCTCATTTCTGGTGGTTTTCCAGGACATAATATCAACTTACTCTTGGGTTTAGAAGCCATCCAAGATGCTGGTGCTTCCTTTCCGTTCCTGTCTTGCTCTCTCCCAAACTTGGTGTTCTCACACCTGGAAATGTCTCTGTTTTGTCTTCCAACACCACGATTTTTACTTTAATCCCTCCCCATCTCCACACACAACAGAGGGTGTAGATGTGACACCTGGGGACATGGTTAGTGGTGGGTTTGGCAGTGATGGCTTGGACTTGATGATCTCTTGATGATCTTTCCATGATGTTCTCCAACGTAAATGGTTTTATGATAGGATGTAATCAACTGTTTATCATTCATAGATCCACTAACTCTGCTTCTTTCTGTATTTTCTCAGGCAGTGCCCAAAACCACCTCAAATTATGAGCATCCCCATCTCAGTGCAGTGTCAGTCCCCCTGCAGCCCACGTTGAAGGACATCTGATCAATGAGAAGAGCCCAGCAATGACAATCCATAAAACTAAACTGCATTAAGAAACCCTCTAGACTCAACTTCCCATATCTAATTAATTTAATGCTCCTAACCAGCCCCATTGTCTGTCCTTTTCAGGTTTTATTACAAGCTTTTTAATGGAGTTGGAAGGAAAATTGACTCTCCCTTGGTGGGTGTAAGTGACATGTTAAATATCAGTCCCAAGAAAAGTTAGATTATCAGCAATAACAAAGGAAAAGAAATTGGAAAATGAGGAGGAAAGGCTAAAACATCAAATGAAGTCTCCTGTGATGGAGAACATTTCCTGTGCCCACACCACCAGAGAAACCCGATTTGAGCTCTTGATTTGTTCAGAGCCTGCCAAGGGGAGGCTGAGAGATGAGCTGCCTCTTCAATGAGGTCTGTTTCCAAAAAATCTGGTGACACCAACGCAGGAAAACCATGGAGGTAACTGAGGCTCCCAAGGGCTCAGAGCTGGCAGCATCATTTCCCTGCTGTCCTGAAACCGCACCAGCCAACACTGCTCTGTGCCTCCTGGCTGTGGTCTGCGTGCTCTGCTCTCACCTCCATCATCTTCCACACACTGAGGTCCTTCAGGCTGAGAAAAGGAGTTGGATGTGGCTCCAGAGCACCCTAAAATCTAGAAATGAGGTTGCCTGCCTCGGGGACACCAACAGAACTGGGGTGTTCTGGAAGGACAGCACCAGCAAACATCTCAGCATCCACCTGCTCCATGCCTTGCTCAGGCCAGACAAACCCTCATCGCTCAACTCATAAGTCCCATCATCCTTAAATTACAAAAAATTATAGTTACTCCTCACAGCTCAAGAGCTCACAAGCTCTTCCCTAAGAATATTGATGGGGTTTTCCCCACCTATGCCTGGATATCCCTGGGAAGTTTGCTGTGCTCTGCTTCCCCACCTTTTTTTTTCAGCTGGGAGCTCTTTCCCCTGCCCCATTTGTCCTTGTACCAGCACTTTTTGGAATGCAGCTTCCACTGTCACCTCCCTGAAGACCACACATACCTGCTTGATTAATCTCTGGATGTTGCATCACCTTCTCTGGGCAGCTGGTTAAAAATGAACCTGTTGGTGCTTCTGTTTGGGGTGCAAGATATTAACCCAGTGGTGTTAATATCAATTTTGGGTGCTGCTGTGAGCTGGGCAAGAGATATTTCTCCACACAGCACTCTGAAAAGAAGGTGACCTGCTGAGAAAGAGAGGAAGGGCAGCAAAGCAAATCCAGCTCAGTCCCTGGGGAGCAGATCCAGGACCCCACAACACCCTTGGGTCACTCTCCCTGGTGACACCACTGGCAGGGACAAGCCAGGGGTGGAATGTCCCAGTGTTGCTGCAGCCTCTGCTCAATCCCTGCAAGGGCCAGGCTCCTCAGGGAGCTGCATTTGCACAGCTCCAAGAGAGAGACTATCCATTATATCAGCAATAAATGTCAGCAACTAAAATCAGGCTTCAATTTCTAACTGTCGATTTTCAATAACAATAAAAGCTGAATATTGCCAGGCTGCTTAACTCTCTGACAGACCCCCTCAGCCTGGCTTTCTTCAAGCACTGGAGGACGTGGTGACTGAGAAATCTCACCTTCTCATTGCAGAACAGACCCTTATTAAAAGTGGATCTCCCAACCACGAACGTGCCTTTACATCAGAGGACAGTCAAGGTCATGTCCCTTGGCAGGAGCCCTCTTATTCCCAGGTGCTCATATATCTACACCATTTCTCCCAGTATTTTTTTTCCCAGTGTTTCTGTCCAGCCCAGGTGTAAATGACTGAAGTAATAAAACTCCCACCACCTCCCATGGAAGATTATTCCATGGTCTAACAGACTTTGTCATTATTATTACTATCATTTTTTTCTTCCTGACAGCTGAAATTTGATGCAGTTTAATTTCATCCTGTTATGTCAAGGTATGAAGAGAAATGAGAAAAACCACAGCTGTGGGGAAGAGTGACAGGGAGGGCAGAAGGAGCTGGAAGGGGCCTGGGCAGGTTTGCTAAGGAGTGACAGTCCCTGCCACAGTCCCAGTGCTGTCCCACCCTGGTGTAGCATGTTGGATAGTCCATCTCCACCTCCTCCCCAGTCTCTGTTTTGCCCAAAAACTGGAATATCAACCCTTAACATGCTGTACCTGCTCTGAATCGATGCCCAGGCAGGGCAGGATAGACAGAAAGCCACAAAATTTTGCATTGAAAAATTGAATCTCTTTAGAACTCAGGGGAGGAAAGTTCAGGGTGTTGCAGCTGTAGCAGAATGTGCTCCTCCTCCCCTAATCAGGGAGTGTTATTCGGGAACAATTAATAATAAATCAGGGGTGATTAACGGTAATTAAGTGCTCTCAGTGAGGAGTGAGGTGTTTGGGGGATGCTGCAGAGCTGACAGGCAGAGAGGAGCTGGGTGTGCAGCACATCTGCCCTCTGGGAAGGGCGGGAGAATCCCTGGGATGGGATCCCAGTTCCGTGCTCGGGTCGTGGATCCCCCAAATCACACAGGAACAGACCCTCGAGGCCAAACAGGCTCCAGCGTTTTGGTTTTCCCATCCGGGACGCCTGAAAAAGATGTTCGTGAAAGAACAGGGCTGGAGCAGGGGGAGAGCCGCGATGCAGGGAGCAGCTCGGAGCGGTCCCCAAAGGTGATGGGGTGAGACCTGTGACAGCTGAGCGGACACGGGATCCGGGAAGGGAAGGAAGCAGCTGGTGGGACTGGAAAACCACTGCCTGCGAGTGAATTCATCCTGAAGAGCAGAGCTTTTCCCAAAGGGCCAGCAGCGGCTCTCCAGCAGCGCTCACCTTCCCTGCCTGATCCCGAAATGCGAATTACCGCGGGTTCGCACAGCGCTCTTTCCTGGGCGGGCGAGAAGCTCCACAAATACCCCTGAATTTCAGCTCCATCCAACTGTGCAACAACAGGTGGAGCTCGAACCACTGCCGGGGACCAGAGCAGAGCCCTGTGCTGAGCGGGCACCCACGGCAGGGCACACTGGGTGGGACACGTCCTGCGCTGGCACGGAGACATCCCCGGAGCTCCCGATGGACACAGCCCGGCTGCTGGAAGAGTTGCACGGGAATGACTTTTGCTTCGGGGGGAACTTTTGTGTTAGTGAGCTCTGGAGGGATTTAAAAGCACCTGGGGATGGGGGTGAGTGGTCTTAGAAGGCTATCCCAACCTGGCTGATGCTTTGAATCTGTGAAGTTGTGGTTCTTTGCGCTGATTTTGTGCCCCACAGCCTTGCACTGTCCAAGCAGGACTCCAGACGTGAGCCTTGCCCAGTTATTCCAGCAAGGCCAGACCTCCAGCTCTGCAATTCCAGCTTCAGTCACACCAGAGGTGCACGGGATGCCCCAAGGCAATTTGGGGTGGATTGCTCTGCCTGTGGAGGTGTGAACAGGGGATGCTTCACTCAGGCAGACCCTCCACGTGTCAGGACTAGATCGAGTCAAGTGCCCAGGAGCAGTAGCCCCCAGGCAAGGACATCAGTGGACCTTCCTCTCCTCCTCCTCAGGGGGCAGGAGGACCAGCAGCTCCCCCAGTATCACCATCTCAGGGGGCTGGGGGTAAAGCAGAGAAGGGTTTGGTCTCCCTGGGTGGTTGTTGCTGGTTTAGCTGTGAGGCAGAGGAAGGCACAGCTGAACTGAGGACTCTGCCTGAGCTGCCCACGCTCCCAAAGGCGACGGGGAGAACAAAGACCAGCCCATCATTAAAATACTTCATGGATGCAAATGCAAGCTGAAAATCCTTGGGAGAAGCCTGAGACCAAAATAAGAGCTGTGGGTTCCCTGTACCTATTAACTCTGAAACCTAAAGGATTGTATGGTTGGAGAGAGGGAAGGGAGTGGGTTTAGCTTAAATATATGGAAAATACTGTTCCCTGGGAGGGCGGGCAGGCCCTGGCACAGGGTGGGCAGAGAAGCTGTGGCTGCCCCATCCCTGGAAGTGTCCAAGGCCAGATTGGAGCACCCTGGGCTGGTGGAAAGTGTCCCTGCCCATGGCAAGGGGTGGGACAAGATGGACTTTAAGGTCCCCTCCAACCCAAACCAGTCTGTGATTCTTTGATGATCCTTAGAATCCCCCGTCCCTGCTCACTGAGTGCTGCAGCTGAGGGTCTTTCTGTGCTGGTCCTTTGAGCCTTTCCCCTTCCACTCCACAAAATCAGCCTCTCTCCAACACTTCCTTATAAAGTGGTCAAAATTACAGCCAGTGCTGGATCCTGCAGCTTGTTGACTGGACTTTAGGCAGGGTCTGAAACATGCCAGCTTGAGCTCAGACAGGCCTGGGCTGTTGCCATGAAGATAATTCTTAATTGCACGGGGTGATGCAGAAAAGAAAAATGAGCTGCAAACCAACTGCTTTGATGAAATGACTGATTTTGGAGCTGTTTTTTTAAGACATAGAACTGTCCTCTTTGTGGCAAGAGCTCCTTGCAGGGTAAAATTGGTAAAATTGGCTTCTCCAGTGCCCTGAAAGCACAGCAGCAGAGTGGGGACTTGAGAGGGACCAGAGTTCCCTTCAGCCAGAACCAGCCTCCATTCCAGGTCCCTGTTTTAGGGCTGGGGACACCCACCAAGGCCCCACCTGGGACAAGTTTCTGGCTTTCTCTGCTCCTCTGTGATGGCCAGCAAGCCCAAAGTCACAGGTAGGATGGATGTTCCTACACCCACTCTTAAAGATTTGGATCCAGGGGCCAATTTGGGTAAATTCTCCCACGGGGAGATTCTTCAAGGAAACTCATGAAATTTAAAATGACACAAAGGTTTAATCTCCCCATCAGGACATCAGGGCTGTGGCATCAACGAGATGCTTCATCTCCAGGCAAGCAACACAACCTCTCCATGTTTTTACCAGAAGAACCTTCACGACTCCTCTCATTCAAGGATTTTTAAGGCAGCACTTGAGGTGAGAGCTCTGTTACCTTAACAAAGAGGGGGAAACTCATTGAAAAGGAACATTCAGACTCCTCTGAAAGCACCAGCAGCCTCTCTGCAGGCTGTGGAGCCACTGCTGAAGCCGGGCTGGGTGTGTGTTGCCCAGACAGCTGCTGGGCACATCTGGGGCTGCGCTGGTTTCAACGGGGCTCCATCACCTCGAGTATCCAGCTCAGGGTGTGAAGTGCCTCTCCCTGAGCCAGGAGCAACCCCGGCTTCCCGGGCAGATAATTAACTTCCTCTCAATGGTGCCACTACAATTTGAAGCACACACACAGAATGAATAAAGGGTTGAGGGGTTTTCCCACTCCCCACTAAAAAGAATTGGGTTTCCCCCACCGAGGGTGTTTCTCACACAGTTTCCAGCAGCACTGCCCTGGCCAGCTGAGCTGCTCCATCCTGGAGCTGAGGACACACTTCCTGCAGCAGGACCCCATGGATGTGGGGGATCTTCCCACCAGCTGCATGCACACAGAGAAGTTCATGTTCTCAACAGACAATAACGCCACCAGAGCAGCCTCCAGGAGCCTCAGTCCATGTGGAAGCACAGCCTTACTGGGGGGACATCCTTATGCTGTCCCTGTTTCTGGAGCGTGGCTGACATTCCCATGGGAATAAACCCCCCCCCTCCGATTGCCCACAGAGCACCGGGGTGACACATGGAGGCACAAGGGCTGTGACAACAGAGCCCCAGGGATGGTGGAGCTGGAGAAGAGGCACCCTCAGGCCTGTCCCCATAGAGCTCTGAGAGGCCCCATATGGCAGGAGCTGCTGGCAACCCCATAAGGGCTGCTTGGGTGGAGCCTGTCCCCAAATTCCATCTGTCAATGTCACTGGGCTATTTCCAGCTGGGATGAAGCCTGGAAAAACCTGAGTGCCTTCAAGGGGGTGGGATGCAAACTGAAGAAACCGTGACATGTCTAAACTTTGGCCAAGAGGAATGTTGTCTTAAATGCCAACAGTTTCGCCTTCAGAGCCTAAAGCATCTTGTAGAACACTCCCCTGCTCCATCAGGGCAGCAGCACATCCCCAGTTGGGATAGAGACACCAAATTTGGGCTATTGCTACCAAATTTGTTAATCAGAAATGCCACTTCCATGGATACAGAGCTGTGCATGTTGTCATCAAGAAATGGTTAAATTCCTGAGGTGGCTGCTAATTACATTCCTAAGTAGTTTGAAAAGGCCATTGAGGTGCTGCAAGCAAACATTTTCCCTTTTAATGACACCTCATAGATTAGGATGGACCTGTCTCCCAAGGAACATCACAGCGAGGAGATGGATTATCCTGCTGACCCCAGCACAGCTTGTGTGGAGACAATGGGAAAGCAGCCTGGGAAAGTGCCACACCAGCTCTGCCACAGATGTGGCACAGGCAGGTCAGTGCCACTTTGCTGTCCCTGCTTGTCCCCAAACAGCCACTGTGCAAGGGAAGCTGTGCCAGGAAAAAGGAGAATGGGAAGTGCTTTTGGGGTGGGAGGAGGTGATACTGCAGGTGTTTGGGCGGTTGCAGGATTTTGCCTAAGAGGAGGAGGAGTGAAAGGGAGAGACAGTGGGGGAAAGGAAATATTTATCAGGCTTCAAAAGAAGCAGATGGTTGCAAAAGAAAGGAAGGTGCCCGGTGGGAGAGGGATTAGTCCTGAGCTTGCAAAGGTTTTTAGGTGCATTGTCATAACACCGGGGTGCCACCAAACCTCTGCTGAAACCCCACCCTGGGTGCTGTGGTGGCCCCGAGGTTGGGATCAGAGAGGGACCGCAGGGATTCGGGAGCATCCTCCTGCACCAGCATCCTCTGTGCTTTGCACTCAGGCATCCAGCCAGGATTCTGTCCCCGTGTCACCCACCACCCCAGGAGGCTCCCCTGCCCCCGGGGCATGAGCCACGTCCAGGCAGGACTGGCAGGGGGCACACACCACTGCCCTCCACCACACACTGGCCCTGCTGGCACTCGCAGCAGGAGCCACTTGCCTGCGAGTGGCAGGATGGAAATGTGCCCAATTAGTACCAGGAAAAGCAGCAGCAGCAGCAGCAGGGCCCGGGCAGCCCCTGCCAAGCAAACATGTTCAGATCAAACTGCAGCTTCTTTGCTGCAGAGTTTTACAAGATGTTGCTTTCAAGCTCTCATTGAGCCCTCCCGGCTTGTGCCCCCCGTGCCACGGCTGCGATGCCGCCCCAGCCCTGCCCTGCTGCTGGGATGTGGGCACAGCTGGCACGGCTGGCATGCAAGAGCCAAGGAAACCAGAAGGATTGGACTTCTCCTGGGTCATCCTCTAGGCACAGCCTCTGGAAAAAGCCCCAGGGCAGCATTTGGAAGTGCTTTGGGAATCCCAGGCAACTTCCCCTGGAGTTGCAGCTGTGTGAACCTGGGTTTAAACCCCACTTGGCCAGCGAAGACACCAAAATTCACAGAGAATCTGCCAGTCCAAGGTCCAACACCCCTCAGACTGGGACAGGCACAGGGTAGACACTTCTGCTTGAGCCTGGTGAAGGGCCCAGCCTGGAGCATGGCCTGGGCAACTCATTCCTAGAATCCCACAATTTGTGTTGGAAGGGACCTTAAAGATCATCTCATCGCAGCTCCACACTGACCCTGAAGAGGGGCTGGCAGAGAGATGAGCAGGGAGGGAAAGAGTGGCAGGTAATGGACAGGTTAGACATCTCACCATGGTGCACCAGAGAGGTCCCAGAGAGGAGGGGTCTCCACAGGCTGGTCCCTGAGGATGGATGCAGGTGGATCCATGGGGATGGCATGGGAAGCTACCTGGAATACAACAGGCTCAGCACACCCCTCTCCATGGAGAACATTTTGTGCTTCCTGTGCCTTCATTCTCTGCTCTTGACCTGCTTTTCTGCTGTAGCTGGAGACCTGGGGTGGTGGACTCAGCTCCTGCACACCAGAAACATCCCTGGTCAGAGCAGCTTCAAGCACAGCAGGACAGTCTGAGCAGAGCTGAACTGGCCCTGCACACCCCCCCAGGCAAAGCAGGCAGGGGTGCAGGCAGAAATGCAGGCAGGGGTGCAGGCAGAGATACAGGCAGGGGTGCAAGCAGGGGTGCAATCAGGGGTGCAGGCAGGGATGCAGGCATAGATGCAGGCAGGGGTGCTGGTAGGGGTGCAGGCAGGGATGCAGGCAGGGGTGCAGGCAGGGGTGCAGGCAGAGATGCAGGCAGAGATGCAGGCAGGGGTGCAGGTAGGGGTGCAGGCAGGGATGCAGGCAGGGGTGCAGGCAGAGATGCAGGCAAGGGTGCAGGCAGGGGTGCAGGCAGGGGTGCAGGCAGGGCATGCAGATACATCCCTGCCAAGCTGTTCCTTGGCAGCAGCAGAGGGCTCTCAAACAGGAGCAGCCCAAACCTTGAACACAGTTTCTGGAAAGCAGTGAATTCTTTGGAGACTAATTAAATCCTGGGCACCAAGTCCTGCCTCGGGGTGAGCACCTGGGCTGTTCCCCTGCTGATGGCACAGCCCAACACTGTCCCTTCACCAAGGGACACAACCCTCAAAGAAAGTGCCAAGCCACAAACCCCCGCACTGGAACAGCTTCTCCTCACAAGCTGATCCCTGCCCTCCATCCTGAGGACCTGGGAGCACCTGACCAGGGTTTGGGGCCCCCAGACTTTGTGCCAGGGGGATCACATTCCCTTGGCAAGTCCAGCCAGGACACACCATGTGGATGTGCAGAGGAGCCCTGCCAGCCGCGGGCACTGGCACGGCAGGAACGCTGTGCCAACATTTACTCAGCACTTTGAACAATCAGCCCTTTTCCTTGTGCTGTGCTCAGGAATGTGTTAAGTGCAGTGTAGAGGCAGCGAGGTGCCCCACAGAGAGGAGAGGAGGCAAACACTGAGAGGGGAAATGAGATGGAGAAACACCTCAGCCACGAGGCAAACCATCCCTCCCGCTGCCCTGAGCACGGGCACTCGGATCCTCCTCTCAGGGCACTGCCTGGACCACACAAGCACTTTCTTGCCCTGTGGGACATCCCTGAAAACATGACCCCATGCTGGACTTCGTAGAAGTTCTGTAGTGCCCACCTCCCTCACTTGCAATTAGAAGATGATAAAAACTAGAAGAAAAAGAGCTCCAGTTCAGTTCTGGCCCATTTCTGGTCTCCCACCACTGCTCGTAACTCAGAGATGGTTTAACTCAGGGCCCCACGAGCACACCCACCCCAAAAGACAGAGCAGCTGTAGGACATCCCCGTGCAGGTGTTGAGCTTGTGGAAGAACAAGCAGGAGATGAGGCAGAGCCACGTGTGGCCAGCACAGGTTGGAAAAGACCTTTAAGATCATCAAGTTCAACCACAAGCCCAGCACTGCCAAGGCCACCACTCACCTTGGCCCCAGTTGCCAAAGCTGCAAGTCTGTTAAATCCCTCCAGGGATGACAATTCCATCACTTCCCTCACCTGGAAGCTGCTGGGGGGGGTGTGCCAGCCTTGGCACCAGCCCAGGAAAGTGCCAGTCACAGCGAGGAGAAGTCCACAGTGAGCTCGGCTTGGGACACAACACAGAAACCAACCCCACAGAACATCCCTGGAAACACACCCCAAGCTCTGCAAAACCTGCCTGGGTTTTTGAGGAGGAAAAAAAAGCACTAGGAAACATCAGGTTTCAACACTCACACTGTTGTGTTATCCCCCTTTTGATGCTGCTTTTTATTTTGATTGAAAAATACTTTGTGGACTGACACAAACCCCCCTCCTGCCCCAAGAGCCTGATGGTTTGATGTGTATTTTGTAGATCTTTAGAGTTTGAGGATTGTAGGCTTTCTTGTTCACATATTAAGTGGTGCTAGGAGTCACTAAAGTAATTTTCTCACATATTCTTAAGCTTTCTGAAGGTCAGGGTGTTTTGCAGAGACACCTGCAAGACAACTTGAAGACAAAACAGAAGAAGAGTCCAGAGCCCTTGGAGCTGCTCCAAGGGGGCAACACTTAGGACCCTGGGGGTGGGACACCAAGGGAAATGAGAATCATGGGTGGTTATAGATATTTTATATGTTAATTATTGATAGATTATAAAAACTGTAACATCACTGGGGGAGGAGCAGGCCTTGAGGTGGTGTGCACCTCCATGGAAACTCCCAATAAAGGTATTTATCTCTCTTTCTCCATTAATGTTTCTCTGAGTGCCTATTTTCCAGGATTTTAGGCATCAAGCCAATGTCAACATGAGCTCTGGGAGCTCCTCAGAGGGAAAGGTTTAAGATTACAGAATGGAAAAACAAAAAATCAAAGCAGCAGCCTGATCTTTTCCAAGCTTTGCCTCTTCCTTCCTGGGAACAATCAGCATGTTTTTCTCTTTTCTCTGTGAAACACTCACATTTTTGGGGTCCCAAAATGTGGGACTTGCAGTTGAAGCAAAGCCCAGTTGCCAGGTGGGCAGTGCCCGAGCCCCCTCTGCTCCCATGCCTGGATGTCATCCCAGGGAGGAGACTCTGGGTGGCTTTTCCATGCAAAATCTCTCCTCTTGGAGCCAAGTCAAACCCCTTCCCCTCTTGGCCTGGCCAGCCCATCAGCAGTTATGTAGTTAATGCTGGAAAAACCCTTGGATCAGGATAAACAGACCTGCATTTCCCCACAGAAAAATGCAATCCCCAACCCCTTCCTGCGCTCAATTAAAGCAATGCCACTAATTAGTCTTCCATCTCTGCATCCCACACCCTCTCCCGGGCCAGCAGTTTCCTGCCCACCCTTGTGCAGTATTTAACCAGCTTTTCTGTAAGATAAAAAGCCCATGAAAGGCATGAAATTGGGCAAGGGCAGGTTTGCAAACAACCTCAGCTTCTGGAAGTTGGCAATATTTCAGCTGGAGAAACTCAAACCGAGAGGGACCTTTGCCAACTGGTCTGGCAACAGGGCAGGGGCTCCAAGGTGTTTGTGCCCCATCTTTGCATTTCCTCCTGCTGCAGCAGCACGGAAAGGGGAAAGCTGTGAAAATCCCCACACCCCCCCTGCATTTTTGGGTTCTCTGCCTGCGTGGAGGTGTTTGAGGTGCACTGGGGGGAGGCTGAGCCTCTTTGTTTGGGTGTGTTTGTGTCCCTGAGTTCTGGCTGTTTGTTGGTAGGGGCTGCAGCTCCCTCTTCATCTGGCTCTGTGGCTCCGTGCCCGACTGCGTGGGAGGGTTTCCCGTGGCTTTTTGGTGCCATTCCCAGGCAGCTTCAGCAGCAAAAGGCACACTCTGCAATGGGGAATTATTAGACAGCAAGGGGAGAAGAGGGGGAGAAATTTGAAGAAAATAAGCCAAATTGAGAGGGGGGGAAAATGTAGCCCAGAGGGTCTTTTTGATGGTTCCTCCCAGACACAAGAAGGGAGACAAGGTGTTTGGGAAGGGGCAAAGTGGGGGCCACAGGGAGGGAATCACACTGCCAGTGTCCCACTGGATGGATTCCAACCTTGATTTAGTCCTTCAGGGCTTTAAAGGGATGTTTCCCACTCGCCCTCCTCTGGCATCTAAAGCCAGCAGCACCTGGAGCTGCCGGCACCTGCAGGGTGCCATGCCCATGGCACTGGTGTCCCCCAGCACAAGGCTTTTCCCTACAGAAGGTCCTCCAGTTCCTCCCCCCGTGACTCCAAACACAGCAGCCCCCAGGATAACCCACTGGAACACTCAGCTTTGCAGTTCTGACATTGAAATGAGGCAAGGACATGTCATCCCCTGAGCTGTGGTGGCCCAGGAGGTAAATCTGCAGAAACCACCTGGACCTGTGGGCCGAGCCCAGCGCCACCATCCTGCAGGAGCATCACTAGGAAGCTGTTGAAACACCTCAAGAAACCCTTCAGGCTCCACTGTTGGAATCCACAGGCTCCCAAGGGGTCTGAATATGGACATTCCCTCAGGTCCTTCACTGCCATCACCTGTCAAACACCTGAGCTCTGCCTGCCCTGCTAATGAAGGTTAATGACCTAATGATCATCCATCCTTCAGCCTCTTTATGAGCTTCACTCTCCCTTCTCTAATCCTTGCAAGAGGATTTCTGGCTGCCTCAAGGGCCTGATGCCAATCCCATATGGTCTCTCCAGGCTGTATTTTGGGCTTGGCCACCACTTGTGACCAAATCTCCCTCTCCTGGGGGCCTCTTTGTACCTGAGTGTGCAAATCATACCCTCCCCTCTATCTGTTCACCCTCACCAAAGGCCACCAACACCCTCAGTGTGGGTGCTCAGCCCCAGAGCAGGGAGCAGATTTGCCTCTAATAAAGAGGTTTGGCCTTTCTGGTCCCAGAAGGCCCTCAGTGACCTGATCTGCACCTTCCAAATTCCATACAGAGACCACGGGGTAACAGTGGGTGGGCTGCAGGTGGGAACAAACCCCTCAACAGCAACTCTTCATCATCCTCTCTATCATAGAATCCCAGAATATCCTGAGCTGGGAGGGACCCTCAAGGATCATCCAGTCCAACCCTCAGCCCTACAGAGACACCCCAACAACCCCACCCTGTGCCCCAGAGCATCATCCAAACCCTCCTGCAGCTCTGGCAGCCTCGGGGCCGTGCCCACTGCCCTGGGGAGCCTGGGCAGTGCCCACCACCCTCTGGGGGAAGGAGAACCTTTCCCTGAGATCCCACCTGCCCTGGCACAGCTCCAGCTGTTCCACATCATTCCATGGTGTAGCATCTCTGGGGTTGCCCCCACCACGAAAGTCCCCGGGGGTCCCATCCATTACACTCCTATCAAGACCCTTCTTTGGTTCATTTCTTTAACAAATCTCCCCCGTGCATCTTGGTGGAAACAGCCCAGAGATAATAACAGCAGATATGGGTTGACCAACGGGATTCCTGGAGTGATCAAAGTGTCAGATAACAGCATAAATCCTTCTCGTGGGCTGGGGATTAAATCAGAGAGTGTTGGCTGCTGCAGCTTTTTATTTATTTGTGTTCTCTTAAATTGCATTTCCCTTCCCCCCACGAAGAGCTCTCGCTGCCTTCGGCTGTAAATTACTGCAAACCTTCTGGTGGGTTTAGACACCGAGTCTCTTAACCTTGCAAACATCTCCTGCTTCTCTGAATGGTCTCCAAAAGCTCTCAGGAAAGAGAAAGGAAGCTGGGGAATAGGATTTCATGGGAAGTTCATTGCACAGCAGCTTGATCCTGCCTGAAGATCACCCAAACCACCAGGGATCAGTGTGTAACTCCGGGGTGTTCCATGACCTTGGGATGAAGAGTTTCACCTCTGCTTCCCCCAGCCCTCCACCTGTCCCTGGTTCTCCACAGCCACCTGGGGCTGGGAGTGGTCTGCACCCTGCAAACGGGGCCACAGGGAGCTGGGAGTCACAAATCATGGAATCATGGAATCATTTCTATTGGAAAATATCTCTAAGAACAGGTGGCACAGGTTGGGCAGAGAAGCTGTGGCTGCCCCATCCATGGAAGTGTCCAAGGCCAGGTTGGAGCAACCCAGGCTGGTGGAAGGTGCCCCTGCCCATGGCAAGGGCCTGGATGAGGTTTAGTGTCCCTTCCAGCACAAACCATTCCATGATTTTATGATTCCAAGATCATCGAGTCCAACCATTAACCTGGCACTGCCAAACCCACCGCTAAACCTCATCCCTGAAACAGGACCTGGCACTGCTCTCCTGCATCAGCACATGTTCCCAGAAGGCACCCTGTGCCCACTTGGTTCATCTGGGGCAGCACATGGATAACTGGGCATCTGGCATCTCTGGGGTTTGGGTAGGAGATCACCATGACAGCTGCAGAGCACAGGACTGGTGGGTGAGCTCCAAAAGGGTGGTTGGAGAAATGCCCAGAAGGGGTTCAGTCTCTTGGGTCTGTTCAAGAGAAATTTTTGACAGGGTGAAATATGTTCTCCTTCAAAAAAAACGCCACCAACAGTAAAAAAAAAAGACAAAACCAAATCAAATCTAAGTGTGAAATTTGCTGTGAAGCACCCCTGGAGAAGTTTCTACATTTCAGTGCTGAAGTTGCAGTCAGAGGAGGCTCCTGCCTGACCCGCTGACGCTTCCCCAGGGTGAGCTGCAGGGGAGGCAGGGGCTGGGGCACAGGGGTGGTCAGGGCAGGTCTACACAACCTGCTCCAAAGTCTAAACAACCCCTTGCTCTTTCTAATCCTTCCTTGAAGCAATAACTTTCTGACTCCCAACAGCCCCCATCTGCACAACCCCAGTGACTTCCCAGGGCTCTGCACATCCTCAAGGCTTCCTCCCCTTTCCAGCGCTTCCTCCAGCTCCCCGCCTTGGTCCAGACACTTCTCACCACAAAGGTAATCCTGAGAAAAA
>VXAU01005931.1:83246-125851 GCA_013399695.1 Formicarius rufipectus
GGGAAAGGGAAAGGGAAAGGGAAAGGGAAAGGGAAAGAGAAAAGGACACTGCTGGTGGCTGCAGTGTCACTCCTGAAGCCCCCAAAGGGCCCCAAACAAGAGGGAACAGGACATTGGAGCTCACAGGGACCAACCCAGCTCAAGGCCACCCTGCCCTCCAGGACAGCACCAGGGGCTTGGGGACACAGAGATCACCCCCTGCCCACCCAAAGCCCTTCCCAAGCGCAGGACTTGATCTTGATCTCCCTTTTGATTATTTATTTATCAGTGAAGTGTAATTACTGCCTCCTTCACGAGCCGTAATTAAAGATGAAAATCAATCCTGACAAGTCAATTAGATTTTTTTTTTTTGAGCACGGTCTCCATTAAATTAAGACTCAAGTGTTACTGGAAGTGTTTAATATCACAACACATTTAACTGAAGGCTGCTTTGTAATAAATAAGACACCAGAGACAATGCAGGAACTTTTCCTGAAGGCTCTTCTTTCCAAGAGGGTTTCATTTCCACTGAGTTTCCTCTTCCTTTGCCAGCAATGGAAAAGTCCCATCAGAAGCTGTGGGCACCCAGGGTGGGTCTTACCCAGTGCAAGATCTCCAGGAGGACACCAACAGCACAAGGCAACCCCACCTCCTGTGTGCCACGAAGGTTTTGGGGTCCTGGGATTTGGTCCTGCAAATTTAGCCCCCCTAAATATCCTTAAAAAAGCAAGATAGAGCTGATGGAGAGGGTTCTTTTTGCCTCAGGACTCCCCAAACCACAGATCAGAGCCAGCAAAAGAAATCCAGAGGCCATCACAAATTTGGAACATTTATTTATGCAACTGATTTTCTGAAAAGGAAAGAAAGCAAAAAAATTTAATAATATAATAATAAAATAATTAAAAAACAGTTAACAAAAGCTGGATGTGCGTGGTACAATCCACATCAGACACGTCCCTCTCTCCTTCTCCGTGGTGGAGCTGCCTCATGGGCCAAATCCCTTTGGCAGCACCTCTTGGATGCTGCTGGATTTTAGGATCACTTCTTCTGCATATGGACAAAATTAGGTGTTTTTCTTGGGTTTTAATTTTTTTACCTTTTTTGGGGTTTTTTTTTGGTTTTATTTAAAAAAAAAAAAGCACCACTCCAATCTCTAATACCAATAAACATTATCCATCTTAAGAACAGTATTTATATTTTTATAGAGAGATTTCTATATTTATATATATATATCTTTCTATGTACAGGATGTCCTTGCCTTGTGTCAGAGGAGCATCTCAGTAGGAGCTGGAGATGGGCTGAGTTTTACAGCACTCAGATTTCAAAGTCTGCCCTTCACCTGAGATGCCCTAAAAACCCAGAGACAGCACTCCAATCTCTAATACCAATAAACATTATCCATCTTAAGAACAGTATTTATATTTTTATAGAGAGATTTCTATATTTATATATATATATCTTTCTATGTACAGGATGTCCTTGCCTTGTGTCAGAGGAGCATCTCAGTAGGAGCTGGAGATGGGCTGAGTTTTACAGCACTCAGATTTCAAAGTCTGCCCTTCACCTGAGATGCCCTAAAAACCCAGAGACAGCCAGCAAGGAGATATCAAAATAAAATAAAAAGGAGAAAATATTGATTTTAAAACATATATACAACTCCTCCAGCTTTTGTTGTCTCTGTAGGACTAAGTGGGGTTTCAGTTTTCCACCTTTTCTTCTTTCTGGCAACACTTTACCAACATCCCTGTGGGATGGTCCCTCCCTCTGGACCGCAGGGAGGATGAGGAGGAAGATCTGGGATGAAGCAGCAGCAGAATCCCTCCAGCTCCCAGGGCTGAAGAGCCCCCAAATTATCCCTTTCCCAGGAATTTCAGAGGCTCAGCTCAGCCCTTTGCATCCAAACCATTTCTGTACCCACTGTGCAGAGTCTTCCCTGGGACACCATGGACATGGGAGGAGGTGGGGACTGGGACAAGGATTTATTCCAAGTCAAGGCTTGTGAGATGAGAACTGGTGTTACAAGGTGCTGGTAACTGAAGCATTTGGGGGTAAAAAGGACTATTTGATCACAACATGGGATGGGCATGTGACAGAAAGGATGGGAATAATGTTGTATAGCCCTTGGAATAGGTTGTTGTCAGGCTGGGAATCGCTCAGTGAGCAAGTGAGAGAGCCAGAGGTCTGGGGAAAAGCTTTGGATGCTGCTGAAATCCCCATCCCCACAGTGGGTGGGAAACCTTCAAGGAGAGAGAGGGCAGAGATGGATCTCAATGCTCTCCTTCAGCCTTGGAAGGTGGATGGGAACATCTCCTGGGTTTGCTCACCCAGCCCTCCTGATTTCCTAGGGAGAATCCCCTGGGGAGGGGCATCCCCACCTCCGGGCAGGCAGGGCAGGGAAGCTGCCTCTGCCCTGGGGAGAGGGGGCTGGAGGATGGGGGAGCACAGACTGGGGAAGAGGATGAGGGAGGGATGAAGGATAGGGGCGGGATGAAGGACAGGGTTACCTACATGCACCCTCCAGCATTTGGAGGACAGTTTCTCTTCTGTTCTGCTTCATCCCCATGAAAAACAATGATGGTGAAGGGTTGAGTCTGCCTGGCCCTCAAGACCCAACCAACTTCCCCTCAATCCAAGTGCAGATCCCAGACCTGCATCCCTCTGCCTGCACATTCCAGAGGCTGCTCCTTTTATTGCCACGGGAACTCCCTGTAATTATCACAACATCAGGCAGAAAAAGGGCCACCTCACCCCAACCTGCTGCAGGATGGGGCCAAAAAAGTATCAGGTACCTTCAGTCACCAGGGCTCGAGAGCATCCCCCCTGCCCAGCCACAGCTCGGGGGCTTCAGCACAGCCAACACCACCCCAAAACTGACCATCCCACTCCACCAGCCCCAGCAAAAGCCAAGAGCATTGCTGGACAACTGCCTGGGGGCAGCATCCAGGAGGGACACGGGATGGACCTGAATTGTGAGCATTTTGCTTCCAGTGCAGGAAGGGTTCAAAAGAGCCCCGTGAGCTCGTGCCTTTGGGTCATCAGGAGGAATTAAGAGCTACAGATGCAGAGGATGGAGTGGAGGTGAAGGGGAACCACCCCTTCCAAAGCTTTGCAAAGGCGCCAGGAAGGTCTAGGTGGATCCCTGCAGAGGAACATGGTCAGTGTTCTCCATGCCCCACCATCCCTCATCCCTGCTCTGGCCAGGGCTGGACACACAAAGGGCTGCAACTCCCAGGACTCAAACAAGCAGAGATCAAACTCATGGTGCAAAGGGGTAGAAACTCAAGAGCTCCTGGGAGGGTCTTTGTCCCCCCCAAGGGCAGAGCCCACTGGCAGCCGCCAGGGCTCCTCAGGAGCAGCTCCAATCGCACACTCCATTAAAGAGCCAACGTCTCTTCTCCCAATATCCATCCTTCCCTGCTGGAAAACAACCTCAGCTCCTTCTGTCCTCCTCTCCCTCTCCTCCCTGGGTTCCTCTCCAGCTGCTTTAGGGGGCCACATCCCTCACACACCGACCCCACGGCCGAGACTCCGAGCAACGGGAGGAGTCGTGGCATCCAACCTGCTGCCACTGGGACACGCTCGGGGCAGGGAGAGAAGATGGAGGGCAGAGGATGAAGATGGAGGGCGGCCAGGTCATCCAATGCATCCACCACATCCAATGCATCCAACACATCCAATGTATCCAACACATCCAACACATCTGACGCATCCGACGCATCCAATGCATCCAAAACATCCAAGGCATCCAAAACATCCAACGCATCCAACGCATCCAACACATCCAATGCATCCAAAACATCTGACGCATCCAACACATCCAACGTATCCAACGCATCCAATGCATCTGACGCATCCAATGCACCCAACGCATCCAAAACATCCAATGCATCCAACGCATCTGACGCATCCGACGCATCCCCATGTCCTTTCATTTCCTTGATCCGATGGGTTTTCCCAGAAGGTCCTTTGCTGTTTCCCTGCCCACCTTCAGCAGGAACGCAGTGTCCAGGTGGGAGATGTGCAGTTGGCACGACCTCTGCGCCAGCCCTTGCCGCCCCTGTCCTGGCCAGGTGCTATCTGGTCTCCAGGGACTCCAGATATTCCAGTGCTATGTCATAGCAGAAATGATACTGCTCCTGTTGGGAGAGAGGATGTCACGATCCCGAGTCTATCCCTGTTTGAGGCAAAATCTGTGTTAACAGCCCTGGGAGGGGGTCTGTGGGATGTCAGTCCTCGCTGGGGCTGTGTCCCTCTCCAGGTCTCATGCCAGTCCTTAAGAAGTCACAGCCAGCAAAAGTTCCGCTCTTGGCAAACAACACCCATGGTTGGTATTGCCCACATTGTCCCTCAAATCCAAAGGTACCACATGCAACAGATTTTCAGTATTTTGGGGACAAATGGCACCTTTGCCTCCCCCAACGGATGGTCAAGCACTGTGATATCCCCCTACCATGAAAATACAGTTTATTAAGCAGCCCAGGGTACAACCAGGAGCAGCACTGGGGGCTCAGTGACCACCATCACCTGTGTCCCACCCCCCCCCATCACCACAGTGACAATCAGATGGTGGCAGAGCCATGGGAATGATGGAGTTTGGGGCCAGAGGTGTCTGAAATAAAACCTCAGGCAGGAAACTGAGGAGAGTTTTTGATTCTGAGTTCAGCAGAGGCTGGAATTGGTTGAGAGTGCCAAGGTCCAGGTGGATGGAGATGCCCTGCCCTGGCTGCCAGGACATTCCTCATCACAAATTCTCTTGCTGCTGATAAAAAAGTGCTCTTTTCCATCCCCAGCAGCGGTTTGGTCTGACTGTTTGCTCTGCATGAGAGGACACGTGCGAAGGGAAGTCCCAGGAGTTTTGCTCCCAAAAATCCAAATTTTCCAAGGGAAATGCCAAACAAATGAGCATTTTGGTGCTCAGGTCAAAGTCTGACCTGCCTGTAAGAGAACCAAGGACTGCAAGTGCTGAAGTTCCTCTCCAAGCCTACAAAAAGACCAGGCTCACTCATCTTTTCCTGATAGACCCATGAACAATGTCAACATCTTCCCACCTTTTGCTTCCCCCTAGGGAAAGCCCAGCATGGATTTTACATCAAAAATCACTGAAACTGGGCTTGCAAAGGTAATCTCATCCATCCTCATCCTCCTTTCCATGACCAATTCCTGTGCTCTCCTACCCTTGTGCATCTCACAGCACAAGAAACCCCGGGAACGCTCTGACTTTGGCAATGCCCAACTCCACGAGGTGTTGCTCCAACGAGAAAACTTGCCAGAGTGGGAGGGGGAAAAAACCCAAAGAAATCAGGATTTTGGTGTTCCTGCAAGCTCTGGGACATCAGGTGGAAACAGGGAGGGAAAGGGAAGGGCTCATCTCCCCAGATCCCTGCCACAGGACGGGGATTGCAGCCCGAGCACCGGCACACAAATCCTGTTATCCCAGGCAGGTGGGCGGCTGCTCAGGGATCCCAGGTGGGAGCAGGCAGGGGGAGAGAAGGACTTCAAAGAGAGGAGGCTGTGACAGCTCAGATTAAAAGCACATAATGCTTTTTGGATTAAGAAAGGGGATTGTTTTCATTTATCATCATATAAAAATAAACCCCAGGGGGCAAACGGAGGGGAAGATGTGCAGGCAGCGGGAGGTGCCTCGTGCTGGCTGCTCTGCTGGGCTGGGGCTCGTTAACCAGGATGGATCCGACCTCCCAGTGACTCTGGGAGATGGAGATGCCCAGAATAGCTGGTTCAGGTTCATTAGAGGCAGGAGGACCCTCATGTCCTGATGGGAAACGGTGCCTTTTTTTAATACCTTTGCAATTTAGCCCAACGGGTCTGGTGGCTTCGTGCTTGCCACATCATCTTCCCATTATGTGCATCCCTCCCCCTCCCTCACCTTCTCCTCCACATTTAATTCCTAATGCAAATCACATCCCCTTCTCAAAACCATTTCATTTGGCAACGCAGGGATTTTATAATCCCAACATTTCCAGCTGACTTGCTTTTAAAACATTATGAGGCACCTGGATTCCTCCACCACGGGGACGGACATGTGGTTGCTCCATCCCTTCTTCCATTACTGAGGGCCTCAACTGAGGCAGGGCCTTTTTCACCCTGACCTGATGTCACCTCCAGCCTGCTCCTCAGGGCCCGTGGTCCCATTGCTGCTCCCAGCAGCTCCTCCACCCATTAATTTCACTCCAAACGCTCATTCCTTTCTTATTTCCAACAGGAATTTATCTGACTCCCCCTCAGAGCAGCTCCCAACACCACAAACCTTCCAAACAACCACAGTTACATCCCATGAGCTGATGTGAACCTGCCTTATGGCTCTTGGGAAGGATTTCCAACAACCCCAGTGCTGACCCCATGGCAGGATGAAGACAAGCCCAAGGCTGCTTTGAGGAGCTGCCTCACTTCCCTGCCCATCCCATGCACTGGCATGAGGATGCCCATAATGCTCATCAAGGTTTGGGATGGAAAAGGAGATGTTTTGGGAATTGAGCATCCTCGACACCTCTCCACCCTGCTGGGACCAGCAGCCAGGGTGGGTGCTGCTGGTGTCTGGTGCTTACCAAGGTCTCCACCATATTTGGCTTGTAGTTGCGGAGGGTCTTCGCAGCGTAGAAAACATCTGCCATGTTGTGGCACTTGATCATCTCCAGGATCATGGTGGAGGCACAGAAGGTGCCACTCCGGCCACCTCCATTCCTGGTGGGAGAAACACATGGGTTGTGGGGACAAACTGGTACTAGAGAGCCATCCTGCTCCACATCTCCCTTCCTCTATCCAACCCCGTGAGATGTCCCAGAGCAGGGGTTCATATCCCAGAGTCTTCCCTAACTGAAGGACCTCAACGTGCCCCACAGGGCCGGAGGAGCTGTGATCCTGCCCTCCAGTCCTCATAGGAGCATGAAAACACCTTTTTGGACCATCTAAGCCAGATCCTGGACCATTTGAAGAGTTTTCAGCCCTGCCATGGATCAGCTCATGTGGCTTTGGGGAAGCTGCTGGGACCCTCCTCCATCCACAGAGTGACCTGTTGCCTGGAGGAACCCTCCCCATTTCACCTCCCCAAATCCCAGGCTCCCTAAATCCCATGCCACCACATCTGCTCTCTGGCAGCACAGGGAACGGGGGAGAGGAGGAGAGAACATGATGCCAGTGTTTTACAAAGCCTGTTCTCAAATTATCCCTTGGCTAATGAAGATGGACAAGGCTGTAATTAATTTTTGATTCCCGGCTCTCCTGCTGCTTCTGCCCATCTGTGAATGTGCCAGGCAAACTCATTGAGAGGAGTGGGATGGAGACCATCTCCAGGCTTGGAGCAACCTGACCTAGTGGAAGGTGACCCTACCCACTGAAATGAGAGGATCTTTAAATTTCCTTCCAGTCCAAACCATTCCATGATTCTGTGTCCCCCTCAATGGAAAGCAAAGGAGGGAGTTGAGCAGCTCCTTCCACGTCTCTTTGGAGCCTGTTGCACATGTGGAACACGTTGACAGGGTTGGAACCTCTGCCAAGCCCAGCAGCAGGACAGGGGACAGGCATGGAGGGCAGGGATGATGCCAGGGTGTCACTCCCACCAAGCATCCGTCTCACGGAGGAGGTTTGACAAGGTGCTTCACCCAAAAGTCACATTGTGGCAAAGGTAACACCATCTGGGGACAAAGTCACCCCAGTGAGGGTCTTGTAGAGCTGTGGACGTGGAAGCTGGTGGCATCTCCCCCCAGCAGAACCTGCTCCTTCCCAGGGGACACTCACAGGCAGTGCACCACGGTCCTGCCATCCCCACTTTCCTTCTGCCACCTCTCCACTTGGGCCAGGAGATGCAGGAAGGACTTCTTGGAGTCTGGGGTGTCTCGATAGGCCGACCACCGCAGGTACTGGAAATGCCGGACCATCAGGTGCCCCTCCTGCAACTGGAAAAGCAAAACTCATCAGCTGGAACCCATGGGCTGCCCTCACTGGCCTCTGCTGGAGGTTTGATGGAGGGCAAGAGGGGTTTGCCAGGCATGGACAGCGGAGAAAGAGAAAAAACCCTTTCCAGGTGTTTTGAGTTGGGCAATTCCTTGAGCTCTGGTTCACCACCCCATTGCATCTGGGGAAAGGCATGGTTTATCCTACCTCACAGCATCCCAGGCTGTCTCTGTATCTCCCAAAACTTGTAGCCAGACTCCCTGAGCCTCCCCAAGGCTTCTCCACCACATCCTCCTCTTGCACCCTGAAGATCCATGATGTGTTTCTGCCCTGCTGTTAACCAGGACGCTGCTGAGGAGCTGCCACCCACAAGGGCAGGAGCTTAATGCCTGGTAATCTGGTTAGTTTGGAAAGCTAATCTGGTTAGCTGGATCCAGGAGGAGGATTAAAAACATCCACGGAGCTGAACGAGGCTGGGCTTTAGGCCAAGATGTGGGGCTCTTGCTCGGGAGTCCTCGGAGCATCCAGAGGGTCCCACAGGAGGAGACCACAGGCACATTCCAGATGCAACTCAGGGCTTGGCAGCACATGTGGGGACACACTGGAGGAGAAAGGGGGAGCAGGCACAGAGGGGCATGCTCAGCTGGGGGGGCTCTGCCCACCCAATGTCACATGCCTGATGAGCAGGATGAGCACCAGACCTTCTCCAACCAGCAGGATCAGCAATTCCCATGGCTCTGCAGGAGCTCTCCAGCCTGGGGACTGGGAACTGGGGGCATTCAGTGCCCATTGCAACCTGCACACCCAAAGAGAAGCTTTTCTGGACATTTTGTGAGGCTTTTCTGAATCTTTGGGGGAGCTTTTCTGAACCTTTTGGGGGGGTTTTTCTTCATCTTTTCAGGACCTTCAGTGTGGGTTGGTGATGGGGTTCTGGTGGGTTGATCACCTTGGACTACGGCTTTTGCTTCCAGCTTGAAGCCAGGAAGGCAGGAGAAGGAAGATGAATCCAGTGGAGTTAAAACAAGAGACAATTCCTCTGACAGCCTGGGAAGGAAAGCTTTGGGATGAGTTTTGAAGCTGAAAGCTCTGCAGGACTTGTGACATCCCCAGTGTCTGACTCCAGCCGGCAAGGCTTGGCACGAAGCAGATCCAAGCAATCTGCTCCCTGCGGAATCTCCTCTTGGATCCAGAGCTTTCCATCACACTGAACTGAGCACGGAATACATTCTACCACCTGAGAGCAGAGCATGTTTGGGGTAGGATTTTATGCTGACACCCAGGAAATGCCAGATGCTCCCACGGGGAGCGTGAACCAAAGCCCTCTTTGTGTTAAGAGTCCAGATAATCAGGATTTATCTCCTCTGGCCCCAGCCACCCCTCCAAAGCACCTTCCCAGCCAAGCCACATGCTCCCTTCCAAGCTCCCTAATTCCCATCTGCCTGATGACCTTCACTGGGGCACTGGCCTCAGCCTCTTGGCAACCCCCAGGGAATTAAAGATTTCAGGGATGTCACCTCTCCCTGGATGGCTTTTGTGGGTAAATCAGCTTTGGTTTCTTCATGCACAGCTCTGCACCCACGTGGGCTCTTCTGCCCAGTCTGTGTCCTTTCCCTGATTCCCTGTGTTCCGCTTCATTTCAAAGCAAGGTGAGCCAGCCAAGCAACAAGAACAACAAATGAAAAACTTTGGGGGTCTTCTCACCCTGCAGGAGAAGGGCTCCGCTGGTGCTGTGTCCAAGTGAGGGGTCTCCAAGCCATGATACATGTGTGGCAGGGCAGAGATGGACCTCCAGGTAGGAGGACAAAGATCTTCCTACGGTTTTCTAACATCTTGCAAGGAGGTGTGAACTCTAAAAAGGTTGGATTGAGCAATGGTAATTTTCCAGGGCCTCCTCTTCCAGGAGAATTGCTGGGACTGCATCCTCTGGAAGAGCTGGATTAGGCTGAAAACACCAGCATCCAGGGGGGACCTCCTCATTCTCTGCAACTTCCTGACAGGAGGGAACAGGGACAGGAGGAGAGGGAACAGCCTCAAATTGCACTGTGGAAGGTTTAGGTTTGGTATTAGGAAACATTTTTGCACCAAATGGATTGTCCAGCTCTGGCACAGCTGCCCAAGGGCAGTGGTGGAGGCCCCATCCCTGCAAGTGCTCAAAGGTACACAGATGTGGCATTTGAGGACAGGGATTAGTGGTGGCCTTGCAGTTCTGGGTTAACAGTTAAGTCAATGATCTTTGAGGCCTTTTCTGACCTAAACAATTCCATGACTCCATGATCTACAGCACCATTCAGTTACCCAGATGGGCAATGACCAGCTCCAGGACCCAGTTGCCTCACTGGGTGCATCACTGTTCTGCTCTCCAAAGGTCTCCAAAATGGCCTGAAGAAATTGTGCACTCCCCATCCCTGGAGGTGTTCAAAGCCAGGTTGGACATGTCTTGGAGAAACCTGGTCTGGTGGAAGGTGTCCCTGCCCACAGCAGGGAGGTGGAACAAGATTGTTTTGAAGGTCCCTTCCAACCCAAACCATTCCAGCATTCTGTGGTTCATATACACACGGGAGGAATGCCCCAGCCCTTCCCCAAGATAGCGACCCAGCTGCATGTGAGCTCATCCAATCCTGCTGGGAGATGGCTGGGGGCACCTGGGCAGACACACAGGAAGCCCCCCCGACCCTCTTTTGCTGGCACAGAGGCAGAGGAGAGACCCTCACCCGTGTGATGTTCTGGACTCGGAAGAGACGGGACACAATGTCCTCATCCGCCGCCCCAGAAACGTACTCCACCTCCATGGGGCCGTAGTGCTGGAGCCCTGGCTCGGGCCAGTACTGCAGGCAGGGCTGTGGAGAGAGGAACAAGGGCTCACCAGGACTGGGAACGTGTGCTGGGACATGGGGAAGGACATCACACACGACAGGCAGCCAGGTGGATGGTGCTGGACACCAACGGGGGGCTGCGGGCACAGGGGTGGCCCCAGGAGGGACCCACAATGCCACAACTCACACGGCACCCACAGCTGAGGGAGGGAGGGAGGGATGGAAAATCTCTCTCAGCCTGTTCAGAGATCAAAGCTGACAGGTCAGGTCCACCCCCAGCATCCATACAGCCCCCTCCCACTGCATGGACACAACAGCTGGTGCTCCTGGGGATGGACTTGGCTGCTTCAGGAGGATGCAGGATAGGCTGTGCCCCAGTTCCTGCAAGCACGGACCTGATAATGCACAATGATGGAGCAGGACTGGGCTGAGCAGCGACAGGACCCTGGGAATGGCTGGAATTGTGTCAGGGCAGGGGTAGGTGGGATCTCAGGGAAAGGTTCTCCTTCCCCCAGAGGGTGGTGGGCACTGCCCAGGCTCCCCAGGGCAGTGGGCATGGCCCTGAGGCTGCCAGAGCTGCAGGAGGGTTTGGATGATGCTCTGGGGCACAGGGGGTGACTCTTGGGGCTGGGGCTGTGCAGGGCTGAGGGTTGAGCTGGATGGTCCTTCCAGCTCAGCATATCTTGGGATTCTGTGCTCCCAGTCTGCTCTCAAGCCCTGTTGGCATCACAAGTGCCAGCAGCAATGCCAGCAGTGTGGGATGACAGTCCCCCTCATCCAGGACATCCCACCAAGTGAAAGCAATCCCATCCTGCACCCCTAGGGAGCCACTCCACGTGTCCATCAGGGCCCTGATGGATGGCTCGGCCCGAGGGGCGTGGATGGGATTGTTTTCCCACTGTGGCAGCTGGAAAGCAGCACTGACACCAAACAGATGATGTTTGTCACCACACTTTAACAGGGCATTTACCAACTCAGGTCAGCCACGGACACAGCCTGGGCCCAGCAGAGTTGTCTGAGACATAATTGGTTATTAATGGGGGCTATAAATCTCCCTCAGCTCTCAGCCTTCCACACTGAGAACTATCATTTGGATATTAAAACTTCCTTCAGCAAGACATAGTTCAAGTGAGGGCTGTACCCTCTAAGTCACCTTTTGGAGCTGCCTGCTGGAGAGGTTGATTTATTACCTGTTGCTCCAAAACTGGTAAATATTTAGGATCCAGCTAAATATTGTAACACAGACATCCCCGAGGACCTCATGTCCAGAGAGGGAGGCAGGGCTGGGTAATGAGGAGAAATGGCAGAGTGCCCCAAGGATGGGGCCAGGGGACAGTGGTGGCTGCAGGGGCCGGGAACCTGGGGCAGGGTGGCAGAGAAGGCTGAAGTTTCCAGGAAGGCTTCCATTTCTGGACCACGGAATGAGAGAACAGGTTGAGAGGGAGAAGTAAAATCAGCTTTTCTGCCTCCTTCAAAGGCAGCACAGGCAACAAGTCCTTAGAAGCAGAACACATGCTGTGGCTGCCCCAACCCTGGAAGTGTTCAAGGCCAGGTTTGACGGGGCTTGGAGAAACCTGGGCTGGTGGAAGGTGTCCTTGCCCATGGAACAAGATAAGCTTTAAGCTGCCTTTCAGCCCCAAACCCTAACCCACTGCCAGAGGGCAGAGATAGATGGGATACTGGGGAGAAAGTCTTCCCTCTGAGTGTGGAGAGTCCTTAGAATGGTTTTCCCAGAGAAGCTGTGGCTGCCCCATCCCTGGAAGTGTCCAAGGCCAGGTTGGAGCACCCTGGGCTGGCGGAATGTGTCCCTGGCCGTGGGGATGGAGCAGGACAAGGCCACCAGCAGGGCTGGCGCTGTCCCCGGGCTGACAGGACTCACCCAGGCAGAGTTGGACTGGTTGAGTTGGTTGAGCATGACGATGGAGGTGCAGCCATAGTCGTACACCAGGCGCCAGAAGTCGCTGGTGGTGTTCTGCAGAGGGTGCAGCGTGACGATGAAGGCAGCGCTCCTGGTGTAGCTCTGCAGACAGGGAGGACAAAGCACCATTAAGGACACATGGTGGTGGCACTGGAGCCGCTGTCATCACACCCCAGTAAATCAATGCCATCAGATGAGGGCCACCAAAGCCATCTTCTCCATGCCTGAGCAGAGCTGGTCTCCTTGGCATAGTCTCAGACCATCCATGCCGTGGTGATGGAGAGGTCCAGGTGATTCCGGCCCTCGGTCAGGATGAAAGCACCCACTCTGCTTTCACAGAAAAGGGTATTTTGCACAAATAACTAAGGAAAAGGTGTCACTTTTGAGCCAAGAACCAGCAGAAGCTGTGGCTGCCAGACAAGCCCAGCCCCAGCTCTGCACCCTGGCCCTGAACAAAAGCATCACCCCCACCCACAGTGTCCCACCACTGAAGGGGCACCAAGGGCAGCAGACACCCACTGACCTGGGCTCAGTGGTTTCCTTTGGTGAGGAAAGAAAATCCCCAAACTAAAGATCCTTAGGAACTGCAAGAAAGCAACGGGGCAGGGATGTTGGAAATTACTGGTGAGGTCAAACCTTGAGTGCTGTGTCCAGTTCTGGGCCCATCATGACAAGAGAGACACTGAGGAGCTCAAGTGTGTCCAGGGAAGGGAACGGAGCTGGGGAGGGGCTGGAGCAGCAGGAGCAGCTGAAGGAGCTGGGGGGGCTCAGCCTGGAGAAAAGGAGGCTCAGGGGGGACCTTCTGGCTCTGCAAGTCCCTGCCAGAAGGGGGGAGCCGGGGAGGGTCAGGCTCTGCTCCAGGAACAGGGACAGAAGCAGAGGGAACGGGCTCAGGTGGGACAGGGCAGGGGCAGGTGGGACATCAGGAGGAATTTCTCCCTGGAAAGGGTGGTCAGGCATTGGAAGGAGCTGCCCAGGGAGGTTTGGAGTGCCCAGCCCTGGAGGTGCCCAAGGCAGGACTGGCTGGGCCACTCAGTACTCCGGGCTGGGGGACAGGGTGGGCACCGGGCACGGGGTAGACTGGGAGGGCTTTTCCAACCTCAGTAACTCTGTGATTCTTTCTCATCCCTTTGGCCATCTTCCCACCAGCTTGCCAAGGGACAGCTGAGCTCAACAGTGCTCAACAGTGCTTCAAGCAGCCTGAAATGAACAGTTTGGCTCCAGCCTCTTCAGTCACAGAACCAGCACAGCTCTCTGCTGACTGGGGGTCCTCTGGCTGCTGCAGAACCTCTTCACTCCACTCTCAGAAATGCCTTCACTGAACAGTCCCTCTGGCCCTGTCCATGGGCAGCAGTGAGACCCCAATGCTTGGCGAGAGCTTTCTGCCCTCGAGGAGAGGGGTGAGAGCAGCATATTTCATCAGGTGTTGCCCAGCCTTGCCTTGGCACCCACAGCTTGGGCACAGGTGTAAATGACAGCAGCTGGGGCAGAGCAGGGCACCACGTTCAGCACCAGTGGCAGACAGCACAGACCATGTGACAGATGGACAGACCGACTGAGCAAACCACTTTGGCACTTAAAGAAAATGAGACTTCTCTTTTTTAATTTTTTTTTCCCCAAAGAGGGAAATGGGTTTTATCCCTTCAGTGAGAATTTCATCCTGTCTATAAAAAATGTTTTATTTGCTGACCCTTTAGCAGAGATTAAGGGAGGCTCAGTGGTGCATAAAAATAGAATGGATATGCAAACAGCCAGCAAGCTGAAAACAAAACTCCATCCCACTGCAGCCCTACAGGAGCCACTCCCTACCACCAGCAGCCCACTCTGCTTTCCAAACTGCTTTTTCCTGCAGGAGCAGGGATCAGGAAGATGGGATCTGCATAGAGAGCCAGTGGGATAAATCACCCATGGGATGGAAAACACAAGGCTCAGCCTGGTGCCAGTGCTCAGCTGTGACCAGGAAGGGCCAGGGAAGGTGCCCAGGGTGTGGGGGGCTCCGTGCTTCCCGTTCAAAGCACTTCAGCTCCTTCCAAGGAGAGGGAGGTGGGTTTGGACATTCATGACCCGTAACTGGGTGCAGACTCAGAGCCTGCAGCCTCCTCCTTGTTCTGCTTGGTGATCAGCAGCAGCTAGGGAAGAGCTTTGCCACCACGGACGTCCCTCCTCACTGTACCAGGGGGATGAGTGGTGGCTCTGGGAGCAGTTCACAGCCCCCAGAATTGCTCCAGGAAGATGGACAGGTGGATGCCCAGCAGGGTGTTGGCAGCACATGGAGGGCTCGATGACACCAACCCCTCCACGAGCTTCCTCTCCCTCCTCTGCTCCATTTTCCCTGCAAACTCTTGAAGACCCTCAAGCTTTCAGGAATAGGCAGGAAGCTCCTTCAAGATGCTGCTACCCAGAAGGAGAGCTGCAGGACCCCATTACACCAGTGCCAACCCTCCCTCCCCCACATCTGCCTGGTGCAAAACGAGACTGTAAATCCAAACCAAGCCTTGAAAAGCTGCCTGAGACAAGGCAAAGCAGCCCCTTCCACCCCACGAGGGAACACTCACATCAGTTAAGGCCGCGTTGATGTAGTTGTTGCTGTCTCCATCCACGGAGATGAGGAAGGGAAGGCATCGGTCAGGCGGCAGCACGTCCATGCTGCGGTTGCGCTCGCGGTTGCGGGGCAGGAGCGCGATGCTGCACTCCTCCACGTCCAGGTGTGGGGTCACTGAGTTCAGGGTCTGCAGGTACACTCGTGCCCCTCAGCATAGGGCCCAGAGCCCCCTTCCTGCTGGTGCCAGGGGCGGTGGGCACCGGGAGGGCAGAGGTTTCGGGGCGGCTCACCTGGAACTCCTCGCGCAGCTGCGAGGAGTTGCTCTGCGGCTCTATCCTCACCATCTCCTTGTAGGTGGGCTTGAACTCGCTGGCAGGGATGCTGGTCTCCCCACACAGGCAGGCTTCCAGGATGGCATCATGGATGAAGATGTACTGCTCCTTTTGGGGGGCAAAGGGGACAGGGCTGAGCCTCCTGGTGAAGCAGCCACACGTGTCCCTGGGTGTCCCCAGCACCGCCTCACCTCCGTCTGGATCATGTTGATCCTCCGTGAGCAGAGGGTCTTCACACAGTTGTAGATGTCCACGACGCCCTCACACTCGGCCATGTCCAGCATAACGTCCAGGACAATGTAGCAGCCAGTTCTCCCCGTGCCAGCACTGGGCAGGGAGGGGGGAAACACAACAAGAACATTCCCAGTCTGTACTGGCATCCACACACCGCCCAAAGTGCCGGGGGGCACCCATCAAGGTCCGTGTATGGACCCTGCCCGTGAACGTGGGGGCAACTGGGGTCTAGGCAGGGCTGCCAGGGCCTCACACACATCCAAAAACCACAGCCTGGTTTTGGCTTAGACCTGCCCAAACATCACTGCAGCAGCCCCAGGGGTGAGTGGTGTCAGGCTGCAGGTGGGCACCCATGGCTAAGGCTCATTTTAGCAACATGCTTCCTGCAACAAAACCAGCAGCTAAACCACCTGAGTGCCCACAGTCTGGGATCCCATCCCAGAAGGGCCAAGGAGAGTCCTGGGAGGTTCCCCTGGCATAAGCAGGTCTGAATTCCCCCAGGGAGACCCTGGGGCTCAGGCTGGGTCCGGCAGGATGCCCAGAGCTGACCCAGCAGTGCTGATATCCCAAATCCTGGACTCAGTCACAGACCTACTGTTGCTGTGATCCCCCCAAGGTTGTGCTGGGAACAGAACCACACCCCCTGCTCCTTTCCTACAAAGTGTTTTCCAGTGAAATCCTAATTTCTGGGGCCGATGAATCACTCGTTCTGATTATCAGTGATTACGGGCTGGGGCACTAATCACACTGGTTGTTCAATGAACGCTGATGAGGCAGCTGACAGGGGGAAATCAAATAAAATAGAAAAGTCCCTCCCACTCATCAGCTCCTCCTTGTTTGCCCAGTAGAGGAAGAGCCATTAACCCACCCCATGGGAACGTCTGCTCAGGGGACAGAAAGCCACCACTGCCACACAGACGTGCCACTGGTATCTTCCCAGCTCTGGTGTCTCAGTAGCTGAACCTCTGTGGGTGACTCTGGGAAAGGGGCTGTTCTGCTGTCCCCGCTGCCTCTCCCTTCAACCAGACCCAATGTGTGACCATCAGCAGTGGTCAAGCTGATCTGGCACCCCCACCCATGAGGACAGAGCTGTGTCATCAGTAGCAGGTGCTGGGCCAGCCCCAAAACAGTGCTGCTCCCCTTGGACCAGCCACAGCCCCACATCCCTCCTGCCACCAGCCCAGGGGTGGCATTTGGCAGCTGGATGTCATTGTAGAAGGACATCAAGGCCAGGCTGGATGGGGCTTAGAGCAACTTGGTTTAGTGGGTGTCCCTGCCCCTGGCAGGGGGTTGGACTGGGCGATCTGTAAGGTCCCTTCACCCAAATCATGGTTCTGTGATCCAACCCTGCATCGTGAGCCCCAGTGCCCTCCCTGCCTCACCCTTTCCTCACTGTGAACCCAAGTCACACATTCCACATCTCCCCACCAAACATTTCACGCATCACTCAGAGATTTTACCATTTTTAGAGCCCAACACTGAGCACCCAAGACACAAGGTGCTCCCTGCCATCCACCCACACCCCCCAAAGCCCACACCAGGGTGGGGGATGGTTCCCCCCAGAGCCAGCTCTGCCCCGTGGCCGTGCCTGTACCTGCAGTGGATGACGATGGGGCCGGCATCAGGTGGGGTGGACGCCTTCACCCTGCGGATGAAGGCCAGCAGCCCCGTGGCGTGGTAGGGGACACCGTGCTCGGGCCACGACATGAAGTGGAACTGCTTCACCTCGTGCCTGGCCGAGTAACCCCGCTGCAAGGGAAGGGTTACAGGGCAAAGTCACTCTCCTTTCCTCAGGAATCCATTGTTTAGCCAGCTCAGCATCCACTCAGGTGGACCACCTGGCAGCCCCACAGCTCCCTCCTCCTCGGCTGTAAGAGGGTTAAATAACAACCAAGAAGAAAGAGGAGGAGGCAGCAGCAGCAGCAGCCTCAGGTCTCGTTCCAGGAATATCTTAGCTCCCTGCCCTATAACCAGGCAGCAATTTGACATTCCTGTAGATTGAGGGGTAAATTGCACTGGCTCCATCTCCACTTACCAGGCTGGAGAGTGATAGCTACATCACCTCCAGCCCGGAGGAGACAAAGGATCCTTCACACCCCCGCACTCACGTGGTGCTCACAGGAAATTAAACACTCACTCACTGCCCAGACCAACACAGGGCTGAGCCACTCACCCAGCACAGGGTGCAGAGCCAGGGGAAAGGCAAAGGAAGGAGTTACTGCTGTCCCTGGGCTTCAGAATTTGCACCTCCACTGGGGGTGAAAGCCCCATACTGGGTTAATAAATGGGGTATTGGGCAGTGCCAGGCTGGTGGGAGCTGTGCCGAGGGCAGGGGAAGGCAGCAGCAGGGCCGTACCCTCTCGAGAGCGAAGGTGCGCACAGCGTACTCAGCCAAGGTCTCCGACTCCACCAGGGTGATCTTGATGTCCCCATACATCTCCGAGTCATCTGGCCAGTATTTGGAGCACTTCACCTGCAAGTAGAGGACGGGATGGGGTTTGGGCTCTGTGGAGGGGGCTGTTCACACAGCCAGAGCCCGGAGGGGAGGGGTGGGGTGGGGTCCTTACCCGGCCCACCTCCACCAGCTTGGTTATCATGACAATGCTGGAACAGTGTTCCTGCCACACCATGCGCCAGAAATCGTACACCATCTCCTGCTTGGGCCCTGTGGGAGGGAGGGAAGGCCCACTGGATGGATGGATGGATGGGTGGATGGATGGATGGATGGATGGATGGATGGATGGATGGATGGATGGATGGATGGTGACCACCACCAGTAGAACCCAGCCCTGTCACTCTGTCCCCTCCTGCCTCTGCGGCACAAACACCCCCAGAGCATTTTAGAACCCTTGTTCCCTGGGGTTGGGTGGTGGCAAGCGGAGCAGGAGAGGTGGGAGCTGCTCCACATTAGCCCCTTGTCACCCTTTCCTGCTCCAGCAAGGTTAAATCCCACCAGGGACAAAATCCAGCTGTCAAATGAAGAGCTGCAGAACCACTGGGTGAGGGGGCAAGGCAGGCAGGGAGGGGGAGGTCACACTCACCTTGTGTGGCTATGAAGTGGTTGGACCTGTGGTAGCCCTGCAAGGGAAGCAGATACATCAATCCTAAGCTGGGGGGAGACCAGGACACCTGAGAGCTGGGACACAGCCCCATAAGACATTTCCCAGTCACCCAAGTGGTCGGGCCCAACAATGCAGGAGGAGAAGGTTCCACAGCCTTCCAGCACCTGCAGCACCCCATCCTGGGTGGGTGCATCTCCTGCATCCCATGGAAAGCTCATGTAACAGCCAACCCTCGTGCCTGGTCTGCACCAAAATCTTTAGCAGCACCCCGAGGGCATCCTGGGATCCAGCAGCTCCTGCTGCCACTGGCATCACTTCCACGAGAGCCCCATTAATGACACCCCATCCCGCAGCGGCCACGCGGTGCTGAGAGACGTCCCTGCTCCCCTTCTTCATCCCAGCTGTTTACTGGGACCATTCCCACCTCTTGGAAGGGACATTCCAGCCAGGCCACTGCCAAAGGCACCATGGATTCAGTGTCCCACTGCTTGGCCCCGGGTCCAGCAGAGCTAAGCCACACCACAAGCATGGAGGTGATGGTGGCTTCTCCAACCCCCATGGATCCTTTCACAGCGGATTTTTTTGGCTCCTCCAAGCACTTGGGCCCTGTTCTCCATCACCCCAATGAGGACATTCCACAGACACCTTGCTTTGCCATTCCATGGACCAATAACAGGTTTATCCACACGTTTTCCCAGCCTGCCTCTCCCTGGTGTTATTTAACACCACACTGCCCAGAGCGAGGCCTGGGAGGAGATGGGAGCAGAGAGAAGGGAGGAGAGGGGGAACCATCTACTTACTTCTCGGTTAATCCGAATCTTAATGATCCCGTTGGGACACAGGTTTAAGAGAAAAAGATCAGAAACAGAGACATTAGTGAGGCACAGATCAGAGAGAGGTTAGAGCACACAACCCAGAGCAGGTCATGGAGACACACATGGGAAAAAGGACATGTGGGACAGGGCACAATGTGGGACAGGTGCCAATCACAGTGGCACCAGGCCATCACTGACAGTCAGCACCCTCTGGGCAGGAAGGAAGAGTGGGATTTGCTGCTGCTTCCAGGAGATGCTGGAGCCTGATGGAGCCTTCCTGCACCTCCCCTGATCTCAGCAGGGAGGTGAGAGGGGACACTGTTCTTGACATCACTGTCAGAGGACACCAGGGCTGAGTTCTGTGCAGACTCACATGTACCAGCAGGATCAGGGGTACCCCAATGTGAGCCTCAGATGGTCCCCTGGGCCCCTCATCCTCTGCATCCTGTACCCATGGAGGAAGCAGATCCATGGCCACAGGAGCAAGTGGGGGGGAAAGGAAGATGGAAAAGGAGGAGAGAGAGGAAATGAGAAAGGAGGGACAGAGGAGAGCAGAGAAGGGAGAGATGCAACAAGCAGAAACTTCTGATGAACATAAATGAGGCAGGTCCTTCATGGCGTGTCACAGGGATGCACAGACCAGCCCACCCTGGGCTGTCCAAACTCCTCAAAATGCTGGTGGACAGACCCTGACAGTCCACAGGACCCACGGAAAGGTCCTGTTGCAGCCCAGACCCCCCGAGATGGGCCCTGTCCCCACTTACATCGATGTAGTTGGCGTTGATGTAGTCGGAGTTGGGGTCACCCAGCAGCGGGTGCAGCTTCACGCGGTGACGGTCGTCTGGGAACAGGGGGAGAAGGGACCATCAGTGCCTGGGGCTGGTCACCCACCGAGTCCCAGGGCCCCCCAGGCACCCTGTGCAGTCGTTCTGCACCAGGAATCTGCAAAACTCAGGGGGTGGTGCATAGTCAGGAGCAAAATCCACAAACTGGTGGTTTAGACCAGCAGGGACGTGGGCTTGCTATCTCCCAGTCCTACCAAAGAGAGGGGACCAACTCTCCAGCCCCTGCCATCCACCCCAGGATGGTGAGAGTCCAAATAGGTGAGGGAAAGCTCTGCTCAACCTCTGGTGTCATTTGGGGTCCTGGACAATGCTGGAGTGGAAGGGATGAAGCTGATGATGAAGTGGGAGGTGGAGCAGCAGGCTTGGGATCTCCATCCCTGCAGAAATGTCACTAGAGATGCAGCAGGAAGCAAGGTGGCTGTGCCACAAGGACTGGAGGGAGCTGGTGAGGAGCAGCTTCTCTCTGGGGGGTCCAAGCCCTTCCCCAACCTTCTGTCTTAAAAACTCATCACTGAACCCCTTTTTAACCACATCATCCTTCACACCCACACCAGAAACTCCATACAGGAAAACACACTTCAGGTTATGTGGGGCCTTCCAGCACCACCCAGAATAAGCTGGTGATGTTCTCACCACCTCAAGATATCCCATCCTCAGGAGCTATCCAGCTCCAGCCCAGCCCTCCTCTGTGCCCCAGCATGATGCCCAACAGGAACTCTCAGGCTGGAACCCTGCACTGAGCAAAGACCTTTCTGCTGCCGTTGGCCAACTAAACCCCACCAGTTTATTCCTTGCCATAGACTCAAGTCCAACCTTCCCCCCAAAAAGCCCCCAAAGCCCTTTAGAAGGTTTCTGAAGCTCTTTGGGTGTGTAAGCCTTTACTAAAGGCACTCACATGTCGACACGTGATCCTGTCTCCCTTTGGTCTTGTCCTTCTTCTTCGAAGCATCCCAGCCTTCAAAGAAACTCTGGAAGGGAAGGATGGACATCCCAAGCCAAGGGCAGGACTCTGGGGTCCCCCCCTGCCCCACAAGCTCCCTGGGCAGCAGGACAGACAGGGTGGTCCCTCCATCCCAACATCTGCCTCCTGCAGCCCCAGTTCCATCTCCATAGCACACTTTGCCAGCTACACACTTCTGTTGCATGCACAAAATGTTCCCTTTTCCAGCAAATTACAGACTGCCTGGTTTTTTTTCCCCCAGGGTTGCTTGTGAGGTGTTTTTTTCTTTTTTTTTCCCCTAAACCTTCCCAGCCCCTTTCTCTCCCCAGCACAGAATAGGTTTGTGTGTAATAACAGTAACATTCATAGATTGGCGTGAGAGGAGGAAAGTGGAAGGAAATTACATGTTTTCTCCCCTCCCATAATATCTGAGTGCTTTCAAATGACTAGTTCCAAGAACATACAGCAGCTTTTCAAGGAGCACTAATGATTATCACAAGCCCTGGTTTGTCCAATACATGAAAGGGGGGGAAAGCTCCTGTTCCCGACACAGCTGAGCATTAAACAGTAATTTTTCTGGGAAACTTCAATCCCAAAACCTGTGGGACACTGAGGAGTCAGGAAATCACCCCCACAGGGTGTGCTGAAGAAGAGGCATGTTAAATAATGTGCTTCATAATAAGTGCTCTGGCCTGGCCAGGTGGGATGGGCATGAGGCAGCCAACGACCCTTGAGAGGGAAATCCCTCTCCTTGGATCTCCAGCATTCTCTCCCCAGGGTCTTCACGGACTTGGGAGCTGCCAGATTGTAGAGGATTTGCCTGACCTTAGGCTATGGCCATGCTTATCACAGGGCTGCTGGGGAGCAGAACATGAGGGGAAAAAAAAAGGAGGAAGGAGGAGGAAGAAGGGGGAAGGAGGAGGAAGGAGGAGAGAGAAGGAAGGAGGAGGAAAGAGGAGGAGGAAAGGAGGAGGGAGGAAGCATCCCCAGCCCTTGCAGAAGGCAAGATGATGCACCGCAGACAGGGCTGGCAGGGCTGGTTTGACTGATCTCAGGACCCTGTTCAAGCTGATGATTAAACCCAGAGCTGGCAAGACCAGAGCTCTGACCCAGAACCAGGGACACCCCACATGCTGACAACACCAGCACAGAGAGCTGTGAGCTCCACCTCTTATCCAGAACCCCACGTCTGGAGCCTCTTCTCCTTGCACCATGGGTCCTACCTGTGCCACCTGACCCATCCTCCTGCAGCACTCACCCGCTCCACACCTTCGCCATGCCACCCCCACCAGAGCCGCACCAAGATCTCCCCTGCACATGGGGCAGGTCCCACACCAGCTCCCCACCCCGAGCTCCGCACGGGGTCCTCACCTCGTACTCCTGCTTGAAGCCGTAGCCCTCTGCCGTCTTCATCTGGTTGATGTGCTGCAGGAGGTCGGCGACGCGCACGGCGGGGTGCAGCTGCCCCGTGTGGTACGGGGAGCCCTTGTGGCCGCCCTGGCGCCGGGGGGAGCCCCCCAGGAGGCTGCTGGACTCGTTGACCACACTGCTGCGCTGGTCACCTGCGGGAAGAGAGGACAAGCAGAGCCCATCAGGGCTGCAAACCCTCCTGAGGTGGGGGAATGGGCTAAAAACACAGGCTCGGACTTGGTGAGCCAAAAAGCCAAAGCAAGCGGCAAAAGCCCTTTATTATCTACGTCATCATGGCTGGTCTGCCCCAGCTCGTGTCGCAGGCGTGGCCGCAGTGCCACGTTTGTGTCATTCGGTGGCAGAGAGGACAAGGCGAGGCCTTCCCCTGGTGCTCTGACCCACGTGGGCTCCCAGGATTGCTCAACAACCTGACATTATTGCTTTTCTGTTTGCTGGTTTTTTTTCTTTAATGTGAATCTGAAATGGGCGGCGGGCGTTGGCCGAGTGCCGTAGGCCCCGGCCTGTGGAGCGGCTCCTCCTCTGAGGACGCCCGTTCCAATCCCGAGGAACTCGCTGTCACCGTCCGAGCTGCTCGGCCGTGGCAAGATGAACCTCAGGAGTGAAGGGGGCGGGGGCAGTTCCGCGCGCACTGTGCCTCACCTAAAATCCCAAAATCTTATCCCAAAATCTTCGTTCGCGAAGTCCAGCCAACAACAAGAACAACAACAACATCATGGCTGGACTTCGTGGACGAAGCTTCGGGAGGGTTTTACCCACGCTTGCTGCAAGTGGGCTGCTGGCTGATCCCTCAGGCCTGTGCAGTGGTGTCTGTGTTACATCTCATTGGCCAGGGGTTCTTGTCCATCCATCTTGGTCCATCTACAGGTAGGTGGTCAGCATCTCTCCTCATGCTGGTAAATCTCAAAACACTCTTGCTATTCTTGGTTGTTTTCTTACTTTCTTCTGCTTTGCCAGGCCTGGCCCAAGGACACAGGTGGTGTCTTCTGCTGCTTTCCCAGGCCCACAGCCACTGCCTCTCCAGGCCAAAGCTGTCCATAGCCCAGTATTCTTCCACAGGGTGGCATCCAGGTCACCTCCTGGTGCCCACAGAGGGATGAGGGAAACACCCCTGGGAGGTGCTGGTGCTGCAGCCTCTCCCTGAGGACCAAAGACTCTTCAGTCCTCGTGGGTTGCACCTGATCCTGACTCTGTGCTGTCCATTTGCTTGGACAATGGATTTATATGTCAAATAAAGGCCTCTCTTTGGAACAATTTCACTCAACATGACTTGCAAAGCAGTCTGTGAAGCTGAATTAATTTGAATTGTGTGAAAGGACCGGCTTAGGCTGGGCTGAACCAAACTGTTGTGGCTCAACCCCCAAGGGGCAGCCAAGCCCCACCAGCCACTCACTCACTCCCCATTCCTGGGATAAGGGAGAGAACTGGAAGGGTAAAAGTGAGACAAGTCTTGTGTTGAGATAAAGACAGTTCAAATCAAAGTAAAACAAAGAATTAATTCCTACAGCTCTTCCTACACCACAAAGCTGAAAATGCCCATCACAGTCTTTTAGAACCCCAGCAGGTCTATTAGAAATTAGTGGGCAAGGCCTTAGTGGGGTTAATAACCTCATTTCCAACAACTGGAGCAATTAACTCCCATGCAGACAGGCAAGAGCTCGGTGCCCAAATACTCCCACAGAGTCCTGACTTGAAAAATCACCTTGCCAAAATTTCCAGCTCAGCCTAACAGTCAATTTTCCTCGCTGCTAGAGACTGTGTTCCTCCCACTGCACAAATGGAGCTGGCTGCTGTTTAATGGGAGAGTTTACGCAGTATTTACCTGGTTTATGCCTTTGCTGTGTAATTACCAGTCTAAGATCTCACCTGCATTTCTTAGGGGAAGGCCCCACACCAGATTCCCAAATCCACGTTTGCCCAAAACCTGATGCTCTGCGTTGCTGTCGGGGTGGGCAGGCAGGGACCCACGGAATGGTTTGGGTGGGAAAGGACTTCAAACCTCATCCAGTGCCACCCCTGCCATGGGCAGGGACACCTACCACCAGCCCAGGTTTGCTCCAAGCCCCATCTAACCTGGCCTTGGACACTTCCAGGGATCCAGGGGCAGCCACAGCTTCTCTGCCCAACCTGTGCCAGGCCTGCCCATCCTCACAGAGGAGAATTCCTTCCCAATATCCCATCTATCCCTGCCCTCTGGCAGTGGGAAGCCTTTCCCCGTGTCCTGTCCCTCCATCCCTTGCCCCAAGTCCCTCTTCAGCTCTCCTGGAGCCCCTTCAGGCTCTAGAAGGGGCTCTCAGATGTCCCTGGAGCTTCTCTTCTCCAGGTGAGCCCCCCCAGCTGTCCCAGCCTGGCTCCAGAGCAGAGGGGCTCCAGCCCTGGAGCATCTCCAGACCCTCCTCTGGACTCTCCCCAGCAGCTCCACGTCCTTCTGGTGTTGGACCCCAGAGCTGGAGGCACCTCAGCAGGTGGGGACCAAAGATATGATCTCACTCCCAGACTGCACCAACAGGCCAACACAGGACCACCCCACTGGGATTAATGAGTAATTAATTGCTGGCATTTGCAAGGTGCTGATGGCTCCACAAGGTCACACACTGAGGTTTCCATCAGGATTAGGGATTTTCTTTCCAATGCACAGAAACTGTGGCACGGTGGGGAACAGCCACCAACTAGCCAGGGAGCAGCCCATTCATCTACCCTCGTTAATTAACGATATTCAGAGCCACTGGAGGCTGTCCCTTGCCATGGCAGCAAGCCCGAGGTGCCCAGCTCAGCTCACACAGAACCCCACCAGCCTTTGATGGTTTCAAGGACAGCAACCAAACTAAAAAAATCCACCTATCTCGATGTGTTAAGAGGAAAAGTTTGCCCTCTGGGCTTCCATTATCCGTGAGACAATGAGGGGAAGCGCCTCGATCCCGCAGGGAAGCAGCATCTTGAAGTCACTGTAACAGATGTTATCAGCATATGGCTGAAACTGGGCCATCCAAGGGGTTATTTCCCAACTAAATCAGCACGGAGACCACCCTGCAGTGGGTATGAAGTTATCAGTCTCCCTCTGAGATGAACACGGGGGGTGGATTTTAACCCTTCAAAGCCCAGGTGTGCTGGGGAAGGCTGCTGTGATGCTCCAGAGCCCTGAGTGAGTGAAGAGCTGGGGTTCTCTCAGCCCCAGCCAGATTCTGAGCCCACAAATGGCCTCAGCCTGCCCAGACACAAGCTCAGATCTCGACAAGAAGTGGAAATGCAGAGCCCCAGCTCGAGCCACCCTTCAGCACAGCCTGGGTGATGAGAAAAGCTCCCACAGACACCAAGAGGATCGATGCCCTTGGAGATGCCCGAGGGGCAGGGGACAGCCTGCAACGTGCCACACACATCAGGCTAAAACAGGTGTGACACCTTCTGCTGAGCCTTGGACAAATGTTCAGAGAATCACAGAATCTCCTCAGCTGGGTGGCACCCACAAGGATCATTGAGTCCAACCCCTGGCACCACACAGACACCCCAGCAATCCCAACACGTGCCTGAGAGCATTGTCCAAACCCTCCTCAAGATCTGTCAAGCTCTTTCTGGGTTATTTAGGGGTTACTGGGCATCCTTCCAAAGGTTGGATGGGAGCAGGGGGCATGCCAGGGTTTTCATCCTTACCTGGGCAGGAAGGAGTTGTGGGATGGGAATAGGGGGATGTCAGAGTTCCCTGTACCCACCTGGGCAGGAAGGAGTTGTGGGATGGGAATAGGGGGATGTCAGAGTTTCCTGTCCCCACCTGGGCAGGAAGGAGTTGTGGGATGGGAATAGGGGGATGTCAGAGTTCCCTGTCCCCACCTGGGCAGGAAGGAGTTGTGGGATGGGAATAGGGGGATGTCAGAGTTCCCTGTCCCTGCCTGGGCTGCTATAGCTGTGGGATGGGAGCAGGAGGACGCCAGGGTTCCCATCCTTACCTCTGTTTCCATAGCTGTGGGAGTCCATGAAGGACAGCCCCAGGCGCTCGTCCTCCTGCAGAGTGCTCTGGTCAGTGAAGCTCCTGTCGATGGCGCTCATCATGTGGGTCTTCTCGTGCCGGTAGTTAATGGTTGCTTTGGTCATGTTGACAGGTTTCCTGCAGTGGGGAGGAAGCACAAATAAGCAGGGCTCGCCCAAGGGTGCTGGAGGATCCCAGGGAGCAGGATGGGTTATTTCCAGCTTTGGTTTCCTGCTGTCCCAAGCCCATTGCAGCCCCACACGGATCAACTGCAGCTGCTCCTCCTTGATGTCTCTTCCTGTCCCCTCCCATGGGACAGCCAGGAGTGCTCCATGTGCAAGCAAAGGCTCTCTCCAGCCATCTGATCTGCCCTAACTCTCCCCAGCCCTGTTTCTCCAGGCATGACCCACCAATCACCCCAGAGCACATCACTGCCACACGGACCACCCAACACACCACGTGCATCGCTGGGCTGCACAGTGCAAATGCAAGAGGTAGAAGGTCTGGGCTGGAGCCCCTCTGCTCTGAAGACAGGCTGGGACTGCTGGGTGGGGCTCACCTGGAGGAGAGAAGGCTCCAGGGACATCTGAGAGCCCCTTCCAGTGCCCAAAGGGGCTCCAGGAGAGCTGGAGAAGGACTTGGGACAAGGGATGGAGGGACAGGACAGGAGGAATGGCTTCCCACTGCCAGAGGGCAGGGATAGATGGGATAGTGGGAAGAAATTGTTGGCTGTGAGGGTGGGCAGGCCCTGGCACAGGTTGGACAGAGAAGCTGTGGCCGCCCCATCCCTGGAGGTGTCCAAAGCCAGGTTGGATGGGGCTTAGAGCAACCTGGGCTGGTGGAAGGTGTCCCTGCCCGTGGCCGGGGGGGAGAATTAGATGATCTTTAAGTTTCCTTCCAACCCAAACCACACTGTGATTCTAAAGCCATGTCAGGGGCCAAATCCATCCCAAGGGATGCCCAGTTTCCACCAGGGAGGCTTTTCCCCCAGTGCAAGATGCTCATTAGGCATCTAACAAAGATCCTGGGAAAGCTGAGGAACAGAACATCACACCCCAAATTCAAGACATGTAAAAAAACCCCCTGAATGAATGTTTTTGAGAGGCAGCATCAGGCTCTGAAGAAGGCTTAAACCAGAGGAGGGATGAATGGAAGATCTGAGCCCGTGACAGCATCTCACTGAGGCTGAGACACCACTAAATGCTGCCAAAATCCAGAATTCAACCCGGAGTCACTGACCCTTCCCCTTCCTGCTGCCTCCTGCCTCTAACAAGCTCAGCAGCATTATCTTCCCCGATCCAAAGAGACCCTTAAAATGTACTTGGCAGAGATAAGGACTTGGAGCAGCCCAGCGAGGGGGGCAGCCCCAGGAGGGTAAAGGAGAAAGAGAATGACAATTACTTACGGGTAATAGGAATAAGAATAGTAGTTCCTCCTGGCAAGCGTGCAAACAAAGAGAGCAGCAGAAATTGCATAAGCAGCTTTTCTCCAGCACAGGGAAGAGGGGGGAGGGTGTCATGGGGCAGGTCGGCTGCCGGAAAATTAAATGCACCATAAAGGAATCAGGGTCCCCTTTGGCATCCACAGGTTATTTATTCCAGGCAGGAGCCAACGTCTCAGCAGGACGGCACAAGCACCAGCTCTCAGGGTGACCACATTGGTGGTGGGGTGCTCACAGTGCCCTTCTCCAAGGGTTATTCCATAATTATTAAGAGTCAACAGCAAATATGTCCAAAATATAAGGATTTCCCCCAGGGAGCCGGTCAGGCTGGGACAGATGGGGTCGGGACATGACATTTCCAGTGCACTTTTCCCAAGGGGTGAGTGTATTCCAGAGCTGCATTCCCATTCCACCACATCATTGTTTTCCCAATGGCAAAACACTCTGGAGGAGATTTATGAGCTCATCCCAGCTTCCACACAGCCCCAAAATCGGGGCTCTTGGCATCAGGTCTCATTTGTGGCTCTGGTTTGTCCTTCAACAGGTTCACCCCGGCGATGCTGACGCTCCTCCTCTCCCTGCCCCGCAGTGCTGGTGATGGGAACGATGCAGCCACACCCCTGGTTTGCCACCCACAGCATCACTCCCCAAAACACACCAGCACCATCCCTTCCACCTGCTGGAGCCACGAGCCAGCCCTGCAGCCCCACGCTGTGCACAGGTGCCAAAGCCCTGCTCTTCCAGCAACGTAAATCCGCACGGATCCTGCCGGGATGCGCGGAGCCGTAAAGAGCTTTGTAGATTTACAGGGGCCGAGGTTGTGCCCTGCTGGTTTTCTCCCCCCCTGGCTGTTCATGTACTTTCCTCCATCATCCCCAGCCCTGTGTTTAATTGCTGTCCTTTCTCCCTGGCTTTGAGAGCTCCCCCCTGGCTCCAGCCCTGCACCGAAGAAGCCGCTTTCCAGGGCGTTGCACCCGAGCAAAAAGCAGCGCTCCCGGGGATGAGTGTCCCGAAAAGCCCTTGCCCTTCTCCCTCCCACCCCATGGAGAGCCCAACATGACAGTCATGGTTGCATCCACGCCGGATTTGCTCAGCTCTCCAGAGAAATGGGCAGTTTGGGGGGCCCCAAGGATCATCAGCCTCCAGCGGGCACCCAAATTTTAATGGCTCAAGGCTCTCAGTAAGGGATTGCTCACATTTCACTGGAAGCTCAGTGGTCTCACATTAAAACAAGCCAAGGAGGGGCTGGACAGGTCTGAGCACCCACACCCCGGGAACCCACGGTGGGCAGCCCCCTGTCTGACCCCAGAGGGGTCCAGCATTGGACTGGCCCCAGCCCAACTCCCGAGGGGGGAGACCAGCACAGCCAGAGCTCAGCCAGCACCACTGCCATGGATGGATCCAGCCTTGGGCTGGCCCAGAGACATCTCAGTGCAGATGAAGCTGGTTTTTCTAACTTGGGGTTGGGGGGTGCAGGGCTGCACACCCCGGGGTCCCCTGGCTGCTAGGAGCAGGGGGAGAGCTGATAGGACAGGGACAGCTGGGCTCAGCACTGGCCCAGGGCTCAGACATGGGCTAGAAGCTCTTCCATCAATGCAGAATCACCAGCACAGCAAACAGCCAAGAAGCAGCAGCAAAAAGAGGCAAAAAGACTGAAAAACACACAGGAGAAGGACAGTGGAATAAGGCTGTAAGAGCCCCAAGGGGAAGGGACATCCTCAGGACTTTGCTCCTTGGTCCCCAGTGCCTCCTGATGTGCCAGAGCAGGGAGAGCACCGTGCCTGATAGGATGGACCAGCACATGGAGACAGACTTAGGGAGGCTCTGGAGCCTGTCCAGCACAGCAGAGGCACCACCAGTAACTCCCAGTTAGTGCTGGGGTGGTGGAGAAAGGACAGATGAAGCACCAGGGTCGCCTTACCCTTTCCGAATGGCCACGATGATGGCTCCCAGCAGGATAATGAGGACAATGAGCCCCCCAGCACAGATCCCCAGGATCAGGCCCATCTCCTCCGAGTGCTGTGACACCTCCAGGGGACGCTTGGTCTCTTTGCAGGCAGCTGCCAGGGGACAAGGACAGGCAGGAGGGATCAACGCTCCAGCGGGGTTGACAACACCAGATAGGAGAACCCTGGGATTTATCCCGTGGGATGCTCATTGCTCCATGAACATGTAATTCTACCAAGACATTACAGGGCTCTGCAGTGCCACACTGTTGCTGTGGGCAATGCCATCTCTCCGTTCCAGTGGGGTGAGACAGTCCCTTTGTGCCACCTTTTGTCACAGCCCACATAAGATCACCCATCCCCGGGTTCATCACCCAGAACCATCGACCAGTCCACCACCCCCACCACGGTAACATCATTAAGAGGGGAAACTCAACCAAGGGACAAACCTCAGACACCAAAGAAAGTGGGAAACAAGAGCATGGGATGGGGCTGGAATAAACCACCACACCCACAGGGTTGGAGCCACAGCCTGGGTGGGATCACCCTGGGACAGGGTGGTCTCACCTTTGCGGGCGATGCGGATGCAGTTCAGCCGGGTTTCCTACGGAGGCAAAAAAGGAGGATCAGCGTGGGATGATCCCAGCAGCTCCACTCCCCACTCCCACTCTGAGCGAGACTGGGTGGATGCCAGGGACTCCGCTGGTGGTTTGTGCTGCAGCACCCAAGGAGCTCCTGGAGACCCACACCCCAGGAGATGCTGCTGAATGATCTGTCCCCAGCATTCTCAGGTTTTACTGCTCCTGGCACAGAGGGGATGGCAAAGCTCAAGACCATGGGAGTGACCCAGTGGACCCAGCTGAGCTGCAGGCCACCAGCTGCAGCTAAAACATTCCCAGGGCATCATCCAGAGCTTCATGGGGATGTTTTCCATCAGTTTTCAGCCCCAGTGTCCTGTATGTGCTGTCAAATGTGCCATGAGGTTCCAGCTCAGGTCTCCAACAGTTTTAACATTTGCTGTTTAGGGATGGGTTCAGCTAAAATATTCCATCTTTCCATGCATCCAGCTTCTGTTGCAAAACAAAAACCACCATCTTGGTAGGATTGTCTCTTTTTCCGAGCATCCTGCAGCCCCTCCGGACACCAGTGCTGGCAACGCTGCTCCATCCACCCTCGAACTGAGACCTGCCCATGCCACAGGCAGGGCCAGCTCCAGCACCACTCCTCCCAGGATCACCAGTTTTTCCTTGTCCTGCTTCATCTGACACGAAGAAAACCAAACCCATGAAAAACCCGAGCCAAGATCCAGCCTTTTTGCCGCCTCTGACAGCAGCTGGGACAAATCCAATGGCTCCCACCAGGAAGGCTACAAAACCGCGTCAGCTTCCAGTTATTATCCAGCAGTGCCCAAGAAAGCCGGAGCCGAGATCCTCCCTGTCCATCTCTGCTCTAATTACAACCCAGCGAGGTGTGAACGACCCCGGAGCGAAGAAAGGCTTCAATAAGCGGCACCTCTCCTGCAGGACGAAGGTGCTGCCGTGGTCCTGCTGCTTTGCTTTCAAAGCTCATCCTCCCCTGGGTGGGATGGGAGCCGCTGGAGCAGTGATGCTGAGGAAGATCCCACAGGTCCCAGTGGTCCTGTCGGTGACTTGGAGGGATCAGCCCAAGGAATGTGGGCTGTTCCAGCTTCATAGAGGGAACAGGCAGCAGAAGGCAGGGAAAGGCAGCCCTGGAGCTCCCAGGAGTTCTCTGGAGCTGGGATTCTCTGTCCCAGTGGGTCCCAGCAATGCACACACATCTCTTGCTGGCTAAACAGTGCTTCTCCATCCCAGGATTAGTCCCAGGAATAGGATATGCCCTGCACCAGGGTCCTGACTGGTACTGTGGTGGGTGGGGGAGGTTGGGTTCCTCCACCCCGAGCATCAGCACTGGACAGGGACAAGCACAGCCCGGGGGTGCTGGGAGGAATGGGACACCCACCTATCATCCCAACATGCCATAAGGGTGGCCTGGAGCACCAGGACACTGGGAGTGAGCCCCAAGGGTGGTCCAAGGGAGGGGGGTCTAAAACAGCTCCCATTTTCACTGCCCTCCCCAGACCCCAGCCCACCTTCTCCCTGGTCCAACCCCCTGAACGGAGCGGGGTCCCGCGGCCACTCACCCCTTTGAGGTTGCTCATGGCTTGGAAATAGATGAGATAGGCCTTCTTGGGCTCCAGTGGGGGGTTCCAGTAGCCACTGTAGGTCTGGTTGTCCCCCACAGTGAAGGGTTTGGCCTCGGTGAGGCTGCTGGCAGGCAGCTCTGCCCCGAAGTAGTGCACGGAGCCGCGGGACACGGCGGCGTCGAAGGTGAGCGGCACCGGGAAGCAATCCTGCCCCCCCAGCTCCCGCTTCAGCTTCTTGGGACGCTCTTCCTCCACGATCACCTGGTAGGTGCTGGCGAGGGCCAGGAATGGGGCAGAGTCACAGAATCACAGAATCAATGAGGTTGGAAAAGACCTCTGAGATCTTCGAGTCCAATCTCTGACCCAATACCCCCCTGTCACCCAGACCATGGCACTGAGTGACACAGTCAGTCTCTTCTTAGGGGTCTGTGACTCCAGTACCATCCTGGGCAGCCCATTCCAATGACCAACTACTCTTTCCTACTGTCCTTCTTCCTGATGGCCAACCTAAACCTCCCCCTTAAGACCGTGCCCTCCTGCCCTACTGCCGGTTTCCTGGGAGAAGAGACCGATACTCAAAAACAATTTTGGGAGAAACACAGCCCTGCCCTTCCCCTGGAGCTCGACCTCGCCATCTCACCCTTTTTGTGGGGGTCTCATCCCCTGCAGCCCTGACCTACCTGATGGGAGCCCCCCTGCCCTGCGCCGGCCGCAGCAGCACCGTGATGGTGCTCTCCGACTCGCTCAGCGGCGATGGCATGTCCCCGTAGTCGAAGGTGGGAGCTGCAGAGGGAGCAGGGGTGAGTCCTGGCCCCCAGGGATGCCCCCAGCTCAGGGGGCACACTGAAGCACCAGCAGCATTGCCCAGGGTAAGGCATCATTGAACGGTGTCACGTGAATTATTGCAAATAAAGGTGGTGAACTTGTGTTAGGGTTGGGAGAACATCCCTGGGTGTGCACTGAGGGGGGTTATCAATGCTGGTCTGGCAGAGAGGAGGAGATGAGATTGGGATCCAACCTTGCCAGGACTCAAATGCTCCTGCTTAAAGATGTGCCGAGGGATGGCACCGCTTGGAATTGCTGGCACAGCATGAGCTTTATCCCCCAGGGCGGAAATACACCCAGGCCAACCCAGCAGCACCCTCAGACCAAGGCGAGGGCCCCCTTCAAGCCTGGCATAGCCATGTGGTCCCCAAACCATTGCTGGCAGCTCTGGGGTCCAGCTTGAGCTGCGTTGCAGTTTCAGTGCCCCCACTTGGGCTCATCTCAGTCTGTGTGCTGCAGCTCATAGCGATGCCACAGACGTGAGCAAAGAGCCTCAATTACTGCACAGCTTGTTAACGAAGCCAAATTAATCCCGCTCATACACTGAGAGCTCAGACAGCACCAGTCACCAGCACTGGGCTGGCTGTGCTCCCCAGCCAGGCACTCACCAGCTACGCAGAGGGTTCACGGCACAGCTGTCACCACCAAGAGCATCCTTCCACAGCAGCATCTAGCCACCAAAAACCCTCCAGCCACCAAAATCCCGGGAGTGAGCCAGAGGGTCCACACTACCACGGGATATCTGAGAGGAGAGGAAGCTCCAGCACCGGGCATGGAGCTGGTGGAACCTACCGGAGATGTTGGTGGTGATCTCGGTGAGAGCCGTCTGGCCAAAGCCCTTCCCGGTGCGGGCCCGGACGGAGAAGAGGTAGGTGGTGCCGGGGTGGAGGTTGGAGAAGACGTGGTAGGTCTCGTTGCGCAGCTTGGAGACCGTGCGGCGCGGGCCGGGCACGTTGACAGCCGGGTCGGACGACTCGATGCTCTGGTAGCTGATCTGCAGAGACAGGGCAGAGCATCACCCGTGGCCATGGGAGAGGGCAGAGAGCCCGGATCGGGGTGAAAGGGAGGAGTTCCCAGGAGGGTCATAGGGGCAGTCTGGAGGCAGATGTGTTTTGGGATAAATCACAAGCAGAGGTTCACTGGGAAATCCAAACGAAGGGCTTGGGGGCAGCGGTGGAACTGCAGCTGCCTTTGATCCCCACAACCAACAGCAGTGGTTGTCCCACATCCCCTCCACTGCTCCCCACAGCTGGACCCCCTCATGCCCCTGTGGGTCCCCCATGAGAGCCACAGCCCTGCAGGACGTACCTCGTACTGTGTGATGAGGCCATTGGGCTCCACTGGTTCCTCCCACTTCAGAAATATCATGTCCTCCAGCGGGGTGAAGGTGAGGGACTCGGAGGCGATGCCCCCAGGCACTGGGGAAGGAAAAGGGACATGCTTGGATGCAGCAGAAATTGGATTTGGGAGAAGAAATCCTCCAGGAAACCCCTCCAGGTGGCCCCTTGGCTGAGCCACGACATCCCCTTTGCCATGTCACCCAGCATGTGCCACCAGGGCTCCCCAGGGGAGATGCTCCCCAAGGCAACGATGCTCCTGGGCCCACTGGTGACACTTTACCACAGGAAGGGGATGTCTCCACCCCACGGCACAAATCCCACAGGTACCATTTCCAGCACCACAGCCCAGCAGCGAGTTCTGGGTGCCATCACTGGCACAACCTGCTCAAGCTCAAAATAAATAAATCCCCTTTTCCTCCACAACCCAAATCCCCCCAGGAGCCACGAGCATCCTGGGGGGACATTGACAGGAGCAGCAACATCCTCAGTTGCACACAGACATGCCCTGACCCTCCCCTCTAATTAACACCACCACAATAATAACTGTAACCACTAACGATCAGCAGAGTCAGGATCAATATCCGCTCCTTTGTCATGGATTTCTGGACGGAGAGGCAACACCTTGGGAAAGTCCTTTTCCCAGAACACCCACCCTCTCCTTGCACAGGGACAGCAGCTCTTCCCCTCTGCTTTGGGGTTTTTTTCCAGCTTTTGTTGGGATCTAATTACGGGGTGAGGAGAGAGGGAAGGGAGGGATCTCCTCCCGCGCTTCCCACCGTTCAAAGGCGCCGTCTCCACTTGATTTACAAGTTAATTTAATCAGAGCCACTGTGTCCTACACGTGTACACAGGCTCTTATTAAATTCTGGGGAAATTATGGAAACCTTTAGGGCAGGAATGTGTGTACCTATATTTTTATACATGTATATATAACCTGTGCTCTATATATATAACTGTATATAGCCTGTATTATACTTACAATTTCATCTTATTTTCTGTTATTATATATTGTATCATCATTAAATCATTGTTTAGAGTATAATTTATATATTAATATTTTAATATATATAGCCTTTACAAACATACAGGTACAGACATCATATGCTCTCATACTTATCAGGTTGAAATCAGGAGAGGATGCAGAAAACAGCTCCCAGATGTGCATATATCCCTCTGCCATCCATATATGCACATATATATATTTATTTCTGGATTTATGTCTATTTGTTCAGGTTTGCACGCACTGCTGGCTCCCCACAGCACCAACACACTGCAGTGGTATTTCCACGGGCACCTGGGCTTGAGGTTCATCATTTCATGCACACAGAACAGCATCTCCAGCTATGGGTCATCTGCAACCATGTAGGGCACTGAAACACCACCTGGAAAACCTATGGATCCGGCAGATTTCTCCCCGTGTCCTGCCCCCACACTGGCATGACTCTGCTCAGGGTCCTGGAGGATGCTGTGAGCAACACCCTTGGTTTGGCCTTGTCATGAACATCCCAGAAATGGGGTTTCCAGCCATAACCCAGGGTTTACCACTTGGGATAAGGCTGTGAATCTTTGCAACCCACCAAGCCCAGCCCCAGCACTGCACCAGTAGACACTGTCACCAAAACCGGCCTCGTGCCAGATTAAACCACAATTAAGGGTCCTATTATTAACAATCCCTCAGCACCTTGGCTTAATTGCACCAGGTGGCTGCTTGTCACTCAGTTCTAGGAGCTCAAATCCTCATCATTCTCCCAGGCAGGCAGGGAGAAGCCGTGCCCAGCCCGTGTGGAATAACTGCAATACATCCATAGGTGGATATCCATCAGTCCATCTGAACACAGCCCCAGGTTCAATCCAAGGGGGAAGCCACCAGTCCCAATCGAGGCACAGGGAAAAGCAGCTGGAGTGATTACAGTAGAGCAAAAAGACATCTGGAGCTCCTGTATTAATATTCCATCAGAAAACAGCTGGACCAGTCACAGTCCAGTGAGAACAGCTGGAGCAATTATAGCTGGAAAATGAGCCGTCAGAAGGGTGGAGTTGGGTGGCCCCGGAGGGGCAGGCTCAGTGTTTGGGGTATGGAAAGTGCTGGCGTGCAGAAGAAGGTGCTGGAATTAGGCTTTGGAGAAGAAAACAGGACCTGGAGGCACTTCTGGTTTCTTCAGACACCTTAGCTCCACTCCAGCTCTGGAGGTTTTGCTTTCCAACCTGGGAAACAGGAGCAACGAGCATCGCACACACATTGGCGGGTCCTAAACCACGGTGAGTCCCATCCAGGGGAATTCCATGGAAGGCTTCTCCTTGGGGATCCCCAGGGGCTCTGGAGCCAGCTGCATCCTTTGCAATACCAGCTCTTCCACCTTAAGTGCTGATTCTCGATGCTGAACAGTGCTTTGGAGATTAATTGTGGTTTTGTTTAACAGGTGACTGTGGGAGAGCTGGGGATGGTCCAGCCACACTCAGCACCCAGCACCCACCCAGGGGTGCAGCAGCTCCTTGCACCCACACAAGCCCCAACACTGCTGCCCTCCATGGGGCAGGATGAGCCCCCCTGGCCCCACCACTGCAGGACCAGCTGTGAGAGGGGCAGCTCTGACACTGTGGGGGCTGCCTTGGAAGGAGAATGGATCATCACAGCACACAGAGGAGATCCCTGGGGGGCAGTGAAGAGGATGTGACAAGCAGAAGGAGTCACTAGTGGGAGAGGCCAGCCCTGGATGTGGCCTGTCACTGATGGATGGCACTGAAAACACAGAGCCAGCTCTGTCCTGTACCTCCTGCCACATCCATTGTATCTCCAGAGCCCAAAGCAACCTGAGCACTCTGCTTGGGGGTCGTGGGGCAGGTAAGGCCAGACCTGGGAGACCCATCCAGTGGCCCCAGTTCCAGAACAGCCTTGGAGAAGGGCTGGGCCACAGCAAGATATTCCAAACAGTGGAGCAACTCTGGAGCATCCAGTAAGGATGTCATCCCCCTCAGGTGCTGGAAGCAGGGACCCAACCCCGGAGGCACAGCCAGGCAGGGGGAAAACAACAGCTCAGCCCTTTAGGAGCAATGCAGTGCCAAAAAACAGGGCCCTCATTACCACAGAGCTCATCTGCACAACCTGAACCTGCTCGAGGGCAAACTTAGCTGGGGAAGAGCACTGGAGGAGCTGAGCAAAGCTGCTCCCACTCCTGGGCTGCTCTCCCAGGAATACAGCAGTGCCAGATCCATTGGACACCGAGAAAATAAAGCATTTTACCTACGTACAAAGCATTAATTGTTTTAATTGGTGTTATTGTCGCTGCCAGGCTTTGGTCCCCAATAAGGGATGAATGAGGATGACTCGTGCTGTGAGGAGCCGGGCATCAGCCAACTCTCACACCCTGCACCAGACTGGACATGGATAGAACTCCAAGAACAAGGGCAGTGTGTCTGCAGTGACATTCCCAGCCAGCTCCCACGTACCCCCAAGCATGTCCCTTTCCCGGCCACCACCACTGCCCCTTTCTCTCACCTCTCCCTGCACAGCCCTGGGGCTGCAACAGCCTTTTTACTTTCCTGCTAAGCAATGCCACAGGATATTCCCACTGTGCCCACGGGCCGGGAGCCACAGATGCACACCACGAGAAACACGCCGGTACCAGAACAGCCACAAAGTCCTATTTTTGGGGACGATGCACCTCTCCGAGTGGACTCACCATCCTCATCCGTCTGGAAAATCACCTCCTTGCCCTCCTTGCGTCCCTCGGGGTTGGAGAGGATGAGCTTGACGTGGATGTTCTTGTAGGGCAGCAGGTTTTTGATGGTGTAGCGGTGGGAGTTCCGCTCCATCTTCACACACTCCTGGAAGGTCTGGTTGTGGCCGGAGCCCACGAAGTAGCGGTAGCACAGTGAGACGGTGTAGGTGTGACAGCGGGTCAGGTTGTAGCCCAGGGGCTCCCACTGCAATGTCAGCTGCCTGGACTGGATTTCGGAGAAAGCCAACCCTTTGGGGGCCCGCATGGGCTCTGGGGGGGAACAGGTGGGGAGAGGAGTGAGAAAGGAAAACACCCCGTTGATTTTTTGTCTTATCAGGGAAAACCCTTTCGCAGCACAGGGATGAGTGCAGAGAGCAACCCCAACCCCAAAACTGGGACCAGGATGCTGCTGCCCTGCACCACCAACACTGCAGGGACAGCACCTCCCACGGGTTCATCCCTCCCCTGTGGGGTGAGGCCAGGTACCAGCCCCACTGTCCCAGTGGGCACTGGGAGAACCCACCCCACGAGCAGCCCCAGATAACCAGACAGAGTCCATGGGAGCCCTCATGTTGTCACCAAGCCCGTGTCAGGCTCTTGAAAGGCGACACACTGAGTGCCATCGCCGGGGAGTTTAATCAGCTCTAATTGGCATCAACGGGAGGAGTGGGAGTTAACGAGGAGACAAGTTTCCCTGCCAACACATGCACACGGGTGGCTCGGGTTGATGGCAGTGAACTCCTCTCAGCTCCCGAGAGCAGTGGGAAGGGCTTGGGGTGACGAGGGACCTGTCCCAAGGCGCCCCAGGATGCCCCGGTGGGACCCACCTGCACACTTGGTGCGGCTGATAAGAGGCGGCCCCGGTTTGCCCGTGCCCCCCTCGCCGGGCCGGGTGAGCAGGACACTGATCTCATATTCCGTGTCTGGATCCAAATGCCAGAGCTTGTAGGTCTGCATGTTGACGGCGTGGACCTCCGACCAGGGCCCCGAGGTCATGCGGTACTCGATCTCCTTGCGCACGATGGGGCCGTCGCCGATGATGGAGTTGGTGTTGAGTTGGATGATGAGGTAGGTGGAGCCCGCCCGGAGAAGCTGGGGGGGTGCGATGGGTGTGGGGGGCTCTGGAAGAGAGTGGAGAAAAGGCAGGTGGAGCATCCCACTCCAGAAGCAGCTCCAGGACACCCACAGAGCCAGGCCGGTGCTTGCACAACCGCAGGTACCATGGGTTTGTTCTTTTGCTTAGTAGTTACACTTGACACGTTCCAAACCTCTCTTCCCACACCAACCCCCCACATTCAGACTCGGGGGGTGAGCTAATTGTGGCCTTCCAGTACCTAAGGGGCCTACAAAAAAGATGAAGAGGGACTATCTAGAAGAGCCTGGAGTGATGGGACAAGGGAGAATGGCTTCCCACCAGCAGAGAGCTGTTATATAGACTGGATATTAGGAAAGAATTCTTTACTCTGGCACTGGTGAGACTCTGGCATGGGCTGCCCAGACCAGCTGAGGATGCCCCATCTCTGGAGGTGTTCAGGGCCCTGGGTGGAGCTCTGGGCAACCTGGTCTAATGGAAGGTGTCTCTGCCATGGGAGAGCATGCAACAATTTGAGCTTTGAGGTCCCATCTGACCCAAACCAGTCTGACTTGTGCTGCCAAGCATGGGACAAACTCAGGCTCCCCACTGAGAGGATGTGTGGATTGACACCAAAGTACAGGAGGGCACCAGGCAGTCCCCAAACTTCAATGAGGCTTTAACAGCTGCAAGAGGGTTTCATCTGATCAAACCTTAATTATCTTTATAAGATACACAGCCCAGCGTGGTGCCACACAGTTTCACCATAATTAATTAATTCCTACCTACTGCAATCAAAAATAAATGCCCTGAGGCCACCAGCAAAGCAGTTTGTGGTTTTACACTGCACAGGCCACGTGTAGCAGAGAGAAACTGTGATCCCACCACCCCAGATGTCCCATCATCCTCTTCCTCTGCCAAGAGCAGAGCAGAAACAGCCCACCCAGGACCCAGAAACCCAAGAGCTCATCACCCACCTTTCACGATGAGCTCGGCGAAGTTGGAGACGCCCGAGCCGCGGCTGGACTGGGTGACACACCGGTACAAATCCTGCTCTGCCTTGGACACCTTGTCCAGCTGGAAGGTGGCCAGGAAGCGCCGGTGGCTGATGTGCTTCACCGAGGCAGCAGGGACCACCTCGCCGCTCTGCCTCTGCCCCACGGGAGAGACGACACGTTACCAACACCCAGAGCCACCCAATGTGTCCCCTGGCTGGGGGGATGGCCCTTTTCCCTGCTGCCCTGCGGGGTGTTCTCTCAAAGGGAAGGTGGTCATGGCGTGCCATCACCACCAGTGCCACCACCAGCACCAGTACCACCAGTACCAGCACCACCACCAGCACGGCTCCTCACCTGCATGAGGAACCTCTCAGCCTCCGAAGCCTTCCCGGCAGCCACGCACTGGAAGGTGGCATTTTGCCCAGCGTTCACCTCCACGTCACCCAGGCGGGAGAAATGAGGAGCTTTGGCTGCCAGGGGGCACAAGAGAGAGGTGACAAAGCAGCCAAGCTCTGAGGGGACCTGAAATTGCATTGCTGCAAAAATCCCACCACACCCAAGAACGGACCCAGAATGTCATGGCTCTGTCGAGTTCTGGACAAGCCAGATCCACATCCTCATAGCCCAGCTGGGCATCAGGCTGTGATGCCACAGGGAGGGCAGCCTTGCCCCCTGGCACCCCACAGATGCAGGCTATGGGGGTGATAGAGGAGGGCAGGTCTCCTACCCCAGCCAAGAAGAAGTAAGTGGGGAACCCCAAGAGCCAAAGTATTGGGACAGCCTGGGATTTTGGGTCCCCACCAAACCTGGGTGGCCCCTCTTGACAGGGACACTCAGGCCCCGTGTCCAGTCTGTGCTTTTCCAAGGTTTTAGAAAACCTTAAGCAGCGTTGGAGCTGGTGGGGATGGGGATGGAAGCGGAAAGAGGAGCCTTAGAGGCGCCCAGGAGATGGAGCCCCACCAGCCCAGGTGACAACAGGACACTCAGGCTGCAGTCCACCCGCTCTCTCCAGGATCACCATCTCCAAGCCCTGCTGCCCAGGGCAGCAGCACCCACCTCCCCACCGCCCCCACCTCGGGTCCCTCGCCCTGGCACTCACAGCAGGGATAATTCAGGAGCAGAATGTCATCCAAGCCAAGGTACCCCCTGCGCTCCGCAGACACCACGGCCTCGAACAGCACCTGTGGCACCAAACACGGCGGTCACCAGTGGCCAGGGGGGCGCAGGGCGGTGCCAGGGGGGTCTGCTGGGGCTCACCTGGTACTCGCTGGGCCAGAACAGGCTGACAGCCAGCTCTGCCTGGTGCCACTGGCGGCCGTGGGAGCCGGACGCGCTCCAGACGGCGCTGCCCACCAAGCCTCCCGTGACACGCACGTAGGCACTGAGGGTGCCAGGGCTGTGCCCGTCCCGGCTGAACATGAAGTAGCTGAACTGCAGGCAGTGGGTGTCATTCTCGCTCAGAGCCTGGAAAAGCAGGTGGGCTTTCTGGCCAGGGGTGTGCTGGGAGGAGTTCACCATCAGGTAGGAGCCTGTGGAGGGAGGGAGAAGGGGGAAAGCGTGGAATAACTGAGGAGATGGGGAAGGGTCTGGAGGGGCCCTGAGGAGCAGCTGAGGGCTCTTGGTGTGTCCAGCTGGAGCAGAGGAGATGAGGGCAGAGCTCAGCGGGGGCTGCAGCTCCTCCAGAGGGGCAGCTCAGAGCTCTGGTCCCTGTGAGCAGGGACAGCACCCAGGGAATGGCTGGAGCTGTGCCAGGGCAGGGGCATCTCAGGGAAAGGTTCTCCTTCCCCCAGAGGGTGGTGGGCACTGCCCAGGTTCCCCAGGGCAGTGGGCACGGCCCCGAGGCTGCCAGAGCTGCAGGAGGGTTTGGATGATGCTCTGGGGCACAAGGAGAGATTGTTGGGGTGTCTGTGCAGCGCCAGGGCTTGGATGATTCTTGGGGGTCCTTCCAGCTCAGAGCATTCTATAATTCTAATCACCCTGTTCCACATCTCCTGAGCTTTGCCAGCAGTGATGGAGAAGATGGACAATGTGGGATCACAGGGATGCCCGTGTTCCCTGGTCACTGGTCCATGCCCTGGGGCACATGCAAGACAGGATGAGGACAGTGTTGGGTACCTATTTGGGCAGCAGCAGGACACTGAGATGGGACTTGGCTGCTGGACAAGGATGAGAGGACCAGACCCGTTGCCTCCAGGACAATCTCCCCCTCCTGCCCAGGGCACTGGGGTCAGGAATGGCTGCAGTGCCACCAGAGACCCTCTGCCTGCTCTCCTTTGACTCCCAGGCTTCAGCAGCGTCAATTCCTCTCCCCAGTCTCCCTCTC
>VXAU01005931.1:125868-142020 GCA_013399695.1 Formicarius rufipectus
TGTTGGGGTGTCTGTGCAGCGCCAGGGCTTGGATGATTCTTGGGGGTCCTTCCAGCTCAGAGCATTCTATAATTCTAATCACCCTGTTCCACATCTCCTGAGCTTTGCCAGCAGTGATGGAGAAGATGGACAATGTGGGATCACAGGGATGCCCGTGTTCCCTGGTCACTGGTCCATGCCCTGGGGCACATGCAAGACAGGATGAGGACAGTGTTGGGTACCTATTTGGGCAGCAGCAGGACACTGAGATGGGACTTGGCTGCTGGACAAGGATGAGAGGACCAGACCCGTTGCCTCCAGGACAATCTCCCCCTCCTGCCCAGGGCACTGGGGTCAGGANTCCCCAGTCCCCCTCCCCAGTCCCCCTCCCCAGCCGGTCCCGCTGTGCAGTTCCCATTCCCAGCTCCTCGGGTCATTTACCGCACAGTTGTCGCCGCGTTTAAACTGCGCTCAGCAGGCGATCCAAGCGGGGAAAAGCTCATTGTCTTAACGAGCAGCAGCATCCCAGCTCTCCAGGATGCCAGGAACGCCAGGGGTGTCATTCCCAGACCTGCCCCACCCCCGGTGTCCCACCTCCCGTTCCCCCAGATAACCAGCCAGGAGCCTGCGGTGCAACCCTGAAGCCATAATTATGGAGCAGGTAGGATGAAAATCCCAAAGGATGTCCCAATTCCAGCATCATTCCTGGCCCTGGACACTCCAACTCAGGCAGCCTGGAGACAGGAGGGGGATGCAGGAGTCCCAGATCTTCTTCCCAGGGGTCTGGGACATGGGGCAGGTGGGACACAGAGTGGATGAGAAGCTGCCCCACCAAATCCGCCCTCCCAGCAAAGGCAAGATTATTAATCTTAATAATGTTAATTTTAATCCCAGCAGGAGCTGTAAGTGCCAAGGCTGGGCTGCTTATCCAGGCCCACCACTGCTTTCCTGACAGCCACTGCTCTGTTATTTATTAATTGCTTTCACCACTGGCTAATTCTAAATCCAGGCACTTCCTCCCATCGGCTCCTCCCAAGAGGCTCCAAAAAAAGTCTATTGAAGGCAGAGGGAATTCTAGGGGGAACTCATCCATCTCCCATAGCATTTGGGATTGCAGGGGGGGCACCCATCCATTCCCTCCCCATCACTTGGGATTGCAGGGGGGGCACCCACCCATCTCCCACAGTGGGATCATAGAAAACACCCATCCATCTCTCACAGTGTTTGGGATCACAGAGAGCACCCCTCCATCCCCTGCAGGATTTGGGATCATACAAGGCATCCCTCCATCCCCTGCAGGATTTGGGATCATACAAGGCATCCCTCCATCCCCTGCAGGATTTGGGATCATACAAGGCACTCATCCATCCCCTGCAGTATTTGGGACCTGCACTTGAGGAGACCCCAAAACACCCCGGGGGTCAGAGCAGCAGCTGGGGTGCCACAGTGCCAGGTACCCCACGCACCTCCCAGTGCCTCCTTTGGGGCTGGGAGCTGGGCCACGGGCAAGAAACCACCCAAAAGGAAGATCCCCCCATGTCCCTGCCCTTGGGGTGGCCCTTTAGGGTGAACTAAAGCTCTGCCAATCTGTTCCCCCGAGCGCAGCACGGCTCATTTCAAGGCCGTGCACTTTGTCCATGTCTCCCTTTTCTCTCCTCTCATCTGCCCCCAGCAAAATTATTTCTGCTCTAATGAGGTCAGCCCCATTTGGTCCAGGCCATGGCATGTTGGGGGGTGACTCTGACCCACCCCATACCGGGGAACATGTCCCAAAGGCCACCTCATTAATGAAGGGGCCCTTGTTAACGAGCACAGCCCTTCCTCCCACCCTCCCTTCACAAACAAAGAGCCACAGGAGCAAAATAAAGAGGCCAGGGCTAAAATTAAACCACTGATGAGTTATTTTAACAGGCAGAGAATGCCCATCGAGGTCATGTGGGAGGGGGGATGCACCTGAGCCCCCCTCAGCAGGCAGAGCTGCCCACACACCCCATGTCCCCCTCTTTCTTCCCAGTGTTGTGGCATCGGGAAAAGCTGCTTCCAAGTGCTCGCTTTTGTGCTAATTATATCCTCCTCTGCTGGAAATATCTGGACTTTGCTCCGAGCCCAGGGTGTGGCTTGGGTTTTTTCTAAATACAGGAGAAGCAGAAGTACTTTCAACTGCCAGAGAGCAGGGGGAGATGGGATGTTGGGAAGGAATTCTCCTCTATGAGGGTGGGCAGCCCCTGGCACAGGTTGGGCAGAGAAGCTGTGGCTGCCCCATCCCTGGAAGTGTCCAAGGTCAGGTTGGACTGGGCTTGGAGCAACCTGGGCTGGTGGGAGGTGTCCCTGCCCGTGGCAGAAGGGTGGATCTAGATGATCTTTAAAGGTCCCTCCCAACTCAAACCATTCCATGATTCTACTTGTCCCTGCATCCCACGCAGGAACATCTCCTAGCACAGGGAATGGTCTGGAGCAGGGAGCTCCAGGCAGAGGTGCCTGGAGGTTACAAACACCCTCAGCAGCCCCTCTCTTTTTTTTTTTCAGAAGGGATGTTTTTGGTTGTCAGTGAGATTTTTGGGGTTAATTTTACAATGCACTCCAATAAAAAAGCAGCACAGTCAGAGAGCAAAGCTCTCCCCGAGGATTTTCCCCCAGCTCCAGGCTCCTGCTCACCTGCTTGGAAGGGGCAGCTCTTCCCACAGTGCTGCCCATCCCAAGGGTCCTGCCAGCCCCTGTTCCCTTCCAGGAAAAACCCGAACAACCTGCCACTGTTCCCTTCCAGGAAAAACCCAAACAACCCTGCAAGAAGAGGAGAGAAGAACCCACTCCCCCCGTGCTCCCCTGTCTCGATGAGCTTCTCCTCCTCCAAATCCACTCAGAAATAAATAAAAATAATTCCAAGAGCTCTTGGAAGGCAGTGGAAGGCAGGCAGGATGACAGGGAGAGGGCGGCTCTGGCAGATAAGAAGTGCCAAGGGAGCAGCTCTGAGCCCTGCAGCTTCTGTCTCCAGGAAATCCCGTTGGAAGATGAAGCTGTCGCTGCCTCCACAGCCATCGGATCCTTCTCTGTGTCCGGGCACAGCAACAGGGGACTCAACCTCCACCTGTGTGCTGAGCAGCTCCCAAGGAAACTCCAGCACCAAGGGCTGATCTCCCACCACCACGGGGTCCTTCTGTCCCTCTGCTCTGCTCAGGTGGGACCCCCCTGCAGAGCTGACTCCAGCTCTGGGGTCCCAACGTAAGCAGGACGTGGAGCTGCTGGGGAGAGTCCAGAGGAGGCTCTGGAGATGCTCCAGGGCTGGAGCCCCTCTGCTCTGGAGCCAGGCTGGGACAGCTGGGGGGGCTCACCTGGAGAAGAGAAGCTCCAGAGAAACCTGAGAGACCCTCCAGTGCCTGAAGGGGCTCCAGGAGAGCTGGAGAGGAACTTGGGACAAGGGATGGAGGAACAGGACACAGGGAATGGCTTCCCACTGCCAGAGGGCAGGGCTGGATGGGATATTGGGAAGGAATTGTTGGCTTGGGAGGGGGGGCAGGTCCTGGCACAGGTTGGGCAGAGAAGCTGTGGCTGCCCCTGGATCCCTGGGAGTGTCCAAGGCCAGGTTGGACAGAGCTTGGAGCAACCTGGGTTGGTGGGAGGTGTCCCTGCCAGTGGCAGGGGATGGGACAGGATGAGCTTTAAGTTTCCTTCTCACCAGAACCATTCTGGGCCTGCAGCCTCACAGCTGCCTTGCCTGGCTCCCTACACACACCTGCCCCTTTTAAAATAAAAAAAAACAATAAAGAGATGTAAAAAAAAAATCACAATTGCAACGTGGGAGAGATTCATCCATCAACTTTAGGTGAAAGAGAGACAAGTCAAGAGAGGGAGAATAAAACCCAAACCAAACAAGAAAGCAAAAGGAGAGCAGGCTGGAAAGGTAGAGACAGGTGGCCAGCAGCCAGCACCCGCTCCAATAAATCCTCCACTCCTTGGAACTGGCTGATCTCCAACAAAAACTCATTTTAATCTGAGACCACGAGACTCCTTTGGAAAGTGCTCCCTGGAGAGGCCCCAGTGCTGTGAAATCCCCTCCATCCACTGCAGGGACCCAGAGGGGCCACGGGGCTGCAGGAGCACAAAAGGGGCTAAAAGCACCCAAAAACAGGTCCCTGCACCCACAGGGCACCCCAGGGCCATGAGGAAACAGCACCCACCTGGTACTGGGGGAGCCACAGGGCCAAGAGTCCCTTTGGGTGTCACCGGCACCACCCCGAGGTTTGGGTGCTGCTCCCAGGGTGGGCACTGTGATGCTCCATGCTGGCACCATCCCCCCCGGGCCACTCACAGCCACTTCCCCATCAGTCCTGGAGCTGATTTCCTCAATTCTTTGCATTCCTGGGAGCCCCCATCTCTTGCTGACCCCTCCTCAGTCATCCCCCCAAGCAGAGGGAGCAGCCCCATTCCACTCGACCCCCTCAGCCCCCAGGCTTTAAACAGTTCACTGCAGATTTTAAATTACGGCTGAAAATCGAGCAGAAAACTCAACTAATTACAGGTTTCAGACTCTCCATCACGAGCCACCCCAACCCCCAGCTCTGGCTGCCCCGGGAAACCCTCCCTGGACACACAGCAATTAGAATAGCTCAGTTTAAAGCAATTATTTGGGAAATCAAAGGGAGGGGCAGGGATCTGTCAGCAGTCCCAGAGGAAGGCTGAGGGTTGTTTGTCCTCACCCAGCACCCAGGACATGCCAGTGGGGACAGGATGCAAGGAAAAGGTGATGGGGAAAAGGAAGAGGAGAGTTAGTAGAGGGGAAAAGCCCAATTAAGCCCTGGCATGAGCAAGGCCCAAGATAAACAGCTGGAGGCAGATTGATGGAGCAGAAAAGAGTTTTCTACAAAGCAGGTAATATTTTAATAAATACAAAAGGTTATTTTTACTGTTGAGCTCTAAAGCAACCCATCCTCAGCACGGGACCTGGTCTCCGGGCTGGGCAGGAGATGGAGCCTTGGGACCAGGCAGGAGCCAACAGTCCCAAAAACAAGGACATCCCAAGGCTGTTCACGTCCCAGAGCAAAGGGGTCCAGGGACAGGCCAAGGTGGTCACAGCGGGACAGAGTGCAGAGCAGGGAGCAAGTAAAGCACCCAGATGCCATCCAGGCATGGTGCCCACACCATCCCCAGGGCAGAGGGCAGGTCCTCACTGCTGCCTGCCCAGCTCTGCTCCCCCAGCCTGCCCAGCTCTGCTGCCCCAGCCTGCCCAGCAGAGAGGACACAGACCCAGGAAATAAGAGAAAGTNCTCTGCTCCCCCAGCCTGCCCATCAGAGAGGACACAGACCCAGGAAATAAGAGAAAGTAGTTTAAAAGCAATGAGACATCAAAAAAAAAGTCCATTTGCATTTTCTTCCTTACAGTTCCCAAGACTTCAGAGATGTCTTCAACTCCAAGCCCTTCCCTACACTTGAAAGAGTCAGAAACATGTTGTTTCCCACTTTTCCACATCCCCCAGAGATGGGAATTTCTCATGAGCCAACACAGCAGGGAGAGAAGAGCAGGTGGAGGCTGCAGATCGTGGAATAGACAGAGGCTCCAAAAGTGCCCCTCTAGGAGGGGATCTGGGTGCATCCAGCAGCTGCAGATGATGCCAGAGGAGGGATTTGGCATCACTGGAGATCGTGGGATGCATGGAAAGCCACCTGAGCTGCTGCAGGCAGGGAGATACCACGGCAGAGGGGACATCCCCCCACCAGCCCAGGGACCAGGGCAGCCAACACAGAGATCCCATGGAGAGGGAAAAAGCTGAGAATCTTGGCTTTCCACCCCAAAAATACATCTGGCCTGAGGACAGGCTCCCCCAGCCCCTACCCCACGTTGAGGTTGACGTGGGATTCCACGGCATGGCAGTGGGGCTCAGAGGCACCTGGAGCCACAACAACGCCCCTGTCCCTGCTGGGCTGTTCAATCCCTCCCCAACAGCAGCATCAGGGTCTCTTGTCCCCTGTCCCCAAGTGTCACCCTCCCTCAGGGCCACTCAAACCCTGCCTTGCTGTGCTGAGGACTGGCACAGCCCATCACACCTGCCCACACAACCCAGCACGAGCCAAGCCTACACTGAATTCCAAGCAGGAATTAAACCAGGAGAAGCCACACAGTCCTGCCCTGGGGTACAGGACAGAGAGGTGGGTTGGAGACAGGGGCCCTCAGGGATATGGGGACCCAGAGGGGAGCAGGACTCACCGTGAGGCAGGTCAGGAGTCAGGTGAGGCATCAAATAGCTCCGGATCAGCTCCCACTCGAAGTCATCATCCTCGCCCTGGCTGTACTCGCACTGGTTCGGGTCACTGTCCTCCTCAAAGGTGCAACCAGCTGTGGGACAGACCTGTCAGTCCCTGCTGAGACCCCCCAGAGCAGCTGCCCCCTCCCCAAAATCCCCACCAGGATGGTGTCCCGCTCCCTGAAGTGTGGGGGGACTCAACCATCCCCTCGTGTGCACTCTGGGCCAAAGCCCCAGTGCTCCCAGTGGGCTCCACACCAGTGAAACAAGCTGGCAGGTCTCAGCTCCCAGCTTTGCTTCCCAGGGGATGGTCACTGGAGGAAAGTTTTTCCCAAGAAACAGGCTCTTGACTGTGGTGGCCACACAAAATTGCTGCTGGATTGACCTTGGGCTCTTGGGGTTTGTCCACTGCCTGACATGAGTGGGGCAGCTCTGAGCTGGGACCTCCAACACCCCCACAAATGCCCCACTGAGCCCCCTCAACTGTGGGTTGGCACTGCTGGGTCCTTTATTAGTTATATTTGATTAGATAATTATCTCTTGGGGGCTTGGGGCTGTTTGTCACCCTTTGCAAAGGCAAAAGCCACTCCCCACCTCCCCGACCCACAGGGTGGTCAGCTGGGACCACAGAGAAGTGGAATAAATGTGGAAATGTCACTTGTCCCCCTGGGAGGTGACACAGAGAGAGCCCCCCATCCTGCATCCAGCATTCCCACCATCCCACATTCCAGCCATCCGCATCATCCTGCATCCAGCCTCTCTATCCTTCATCCAGCTGACCCCATCATCCCACATCTAACCACTTGCAGCATCCCAAGTTCCAGCCACCCCATCCTGCATCCAAATACCCCCATCATCCCATACCCAACCCTGTCAGCATCCCATATCCAGCCTCTCCATCCTGCATTCATCCACCTCCAATATCCCACATTCCAGCCCCCCAATCTGCATCCAGCTGCCTCCATCATCCCACATCCAGCCCCCCCATCATCCCACATCCAGCTGCCTCCATCATCCCACATCCAGCTGCCTCCATCATCCCACATCCAGCTGCCTCCATCATCCCACATCCAGCTGCCTCCATCATCCCACATCCAGCTGCCTCCATCATCCCACATCCAGCTGCCTCCATCATCCCACATCCAGCTGCCTCCATCATCCCACATCCAGCTGCCTCCATCATCCCACATCCAGCTGCCTCCATCATCCCACATCCAGCTGCCTCCATCATCCCACATCCAGCTGCCTCCATCATCCCACATCCAGCTGCCTCCATCATCCCACATCCAGCTGCCTCCATCATCCCACATCCAGCTGCCTCCATCATCCCACATCCAGCTGCCTCCATCATCCCACATCCAGCCCTCCCATCATCCCACATCCATCCAGCCCTGGAGCTCCAGGACTGGCTTTGTCCATGGGGCCGCAGGGGGCTGGTTCATTAACACGGACCCTTTGTCCCATTAAACCCACGATTACACAGGACCAGGGAACCAGCGCTAATTAACGGGGCCCTGGGCTGACTGGGGAGACTGGGAGGGGGCCCTGGGCTGACTGGGGGGACTGGGAAGGGGACGGGGAGGGGGCCCTGGGCTGACCAGGGCAGGCGTGTTAAGAAAGCCCTGAGCAAGCAGAATGAACAAAGGCAAATATCCCCTAATGGGAGGGCAGGAAAGCAGAGCCGGGCCAGGGGATTATTTCTGTTGGTTTTTTCCTATTTTATCCCAAATTACATCAGTAATTCCCCCCTGCCACCCGGGGATTTGCCCATTAATGGCTTCGCTGCTGCCACACGGTCGCGCTCAGAGATGCTTGGATGCACCACTCAGGCAAACATCACTCCAAACACTGGGGGGATAAAAACCCGCTAAGATGCCCGGAAAAATGACAATTCTCGCCTCCTCCACATATACCCGAGGTTTTTTCTCCCTTTTGCACTCATTTTTTAACAGCACAAGGACACCTTCCAGCTCTGTCCGCTTTTCCCTCTCAGGACCGTAAAAACTTCACTTTAAGGACCCGAAAGCAAAATCTCCGCGATTGCCACGTCTGGAGGCTTCTCACTACCAAAGTTCAGGGTTAAATGGGATATTGGAAAGAAATTGGGCCCTGGCACAGGTTGCCCAGAGAAGCTGTGGCTGCCCCATCCCTGCACCGAGACATCCCGGCTCCCCCCAAAGCCCCCCCGAGCGGAGCGTGGCCGCAGCCCCCGGGCGGAGGTGCCGCAGTTCGGAGGCTCAAACTCGGCTGCCCTTCCCGACGGGAGCGAAAGCACAAAGCTGTCAAAGAATTTTCCAGGAAGGCAGGAAAATAAAATACATTTCAAAACCAAACAGTGTCACAGACGGAGTGCCAAGTGTTTTAAAGGAGGGGGGGGGAAGAAAAAAAAGAAGCCAAAGTGTTTCTTTCCAAGATCGGCTGGAGTGGGATATTCTTGGAGGCAGAAAGTTGTTCTTGAGGGGTTTTTTTTTGGTCTGAGAAAGCAGAGAAGAGGCAAACAACGTTTTAGGCTGGCAGAGCCCCATTTCCTAGAGAAAAGTGGTTCCTTTATGCCCCAATAAACTATTCCCAGCTGCTGAAAACATGTGGGGAGAGAGACATAACCTCCTTCTGCTCCTGGGCTGCATCTCCCCACCCAAATCCTGCTGCCACCCTCTGCCTCAGTTTCCCCACTGCTCCATCATCCCACGGTTGGGCCCTCGGCCACCCCTGAGGCTCCAGAAGTTTAAAGTGCAATTACAGAGTAGATATTTTGCTGGCAAAGACTCAGTTGGCCGAGCCCATCCATCTCCCTCCCCAGACAGATTTATTGCTCTGGCTTTTCCCAGCACGAGCCTTCCATCCCATCCACAGCACAAAACAAAAGCAGATACACTGGCCACTCCATCTCCCCAACTAATTTGTCTGGGATTTGTGTACACAGAGGAAAAATCCAAAGGGTTTCACAGAGCCTTGGTTTCCATGAGCTCTGGGATGCTCCTGGCACTGTAGCTCCCCATCCAAGGACAGGGCTGGGCAGAAGCAGGTTCTCCCTCCCCAGCACAAGATTAAGGGCATAAAAATTAACACCTGAGCAATTAAATGCCAACAGCCCAGCTCCAGAAGGGTGAAGCCAAAGGGGGAAACCCAGAGCAACTTGCAAATAATTAAGGTTTCATCAAGGAGGGCAGAGAAACTGCAACCCAAAATACCCTGGGTTGCCTGCTGCAACAGGAGGGTTTTCTCCATCCTAAGGTCTGTGGGGCTGGCTGAGACTGCTCTGGGTATGGAGACACCCTAAAAATCCCCAGGAGGAGACAAGGAACCCCCCATTGCTGGCTTGGGGCCAGGGTGACAGCAGCTCAGGGCGGGGAGGTGAAGGCAGCGAGCGCAGGAGGTGTGAACCGAACACCAGAGCAGCTAAAAATACTGCAGGGAGCTGGGGATCTGCTCACAGAGGGTGTGATGTGTCCGAGGCAAAGCCTCAACACCCAAAAGCTGCCTAAATCACCTCAAATCCAGAGTCAGCCCCAGGCATGCCAGGCATGATGTGCCAAGGATGAGATGCACCCCATTAAACACCTTAAACAAATGCCACTGTGGCATCACAGCATGGCCAGGCAGTGGGGAGGAGAGGGATGAGTGCCAGCATGGGGGTTAAACAGCAGATGGACCAGAATGGTAAAAATAAGAAAGAAAAAAAGAGGTGGTTTGAGGGATTTGCCATGGAGATTGGTACCAGTGCTGCCCAGCCTCCTCCCCGGGTACCACTGCCACCTCCCTGGCACCACCACGTGCCCAAGCAGAAGGGAGCGGTGGAACAAGCATTAGTATGGGGGTCAAACAGCAGGTGAAGCAAAATTATTTAAAAAAAAAAAACTCAAAAAAGGTGGCTGAGGGGTTTGCCAGGGAGCCTGGTACCTCAGCTGCTCAGCATCCCCCTGGGTACCACCACAGTGGGCAGAGGTGTGGGCACCAACACAAGGGTTAAACACCAGATGGACCAAACTTTCTTAAAAAGAAAGAGAAAGAGGTGGCTTAATGGATTCATCAGGGAGAAGGGCACTGCTGCCACCCAGCAACCCCCTCCACATGGATGGAGAGCAGGAGGAAAACAAGGGACTCACAAAGGAAATGGAGGAAAAGAAAGACCAAAGAGCCAAGTACAAAGGACAGCACTGAATTCATTCCCCGTGGCCACCGAGGAACCGCCTGCCCACAGCCCAGCCTGGCTCCTTCATCTACAGCTCCTCTCACTGCAGAGTTAATTACACATCGAAACCTTTCCTGTTTAACCTCCTGCTCCCTGGGACATGCTCTGTTCTTCCATGGAGCAGCCTGGAAAAGGGTCCTTGCCAAAGGGCAGCCTGGCACCATCCACCACGGGATCACAGCCCAGCACCATCCACAATGGGACCATAGCCTGGTACCATCCACAATGGGATCACAGCCTGGCACCATCCACCACAGGATCACAGCCTGGCACCATCCACCACAGGATCACAGCCTGGCACCATCCACAATGGGATCACAGCCTGGCACCATCCACAATGGGATCACAGCCTGGCACCATCCACCACAGGATCACAGCCTGGCACCATCCACAATGGGATCTTGCACTCCCACACCCAAGGAGGGCATTCCAAACCACCCAGACCCTTCAGGGCATTGTCTCATTGGGATGTTACACCCAAAACCCACCAAAAAGGGGACAGGCTTTATAAAAAATGGGTTTATACCCAGATTTTAGCAAGTGCAGCATGCCCAGAAATACAAGACAGGAGGAGGTGCCCAAGACTCCCATTCCTGATGGGAAAAGACCCATTTTGATCCTACTTTGTCTTAGCCAGGACTGGATTAGCCCCATGGTCATCTCTGGGGTGTGGCATGTTGGGGGCACGAGCCTCAGCACCCCATGGCACAGGCACCAGCCAGGCAGTCAACAGCAGTGATCTTTTGGAGCCAAGGTCAACTTTTTATCCCTGGCCTTTTCCAGCAGCTCCTGCTCCCCATCCCAGGGAATTAGCAGGATATCAGGGGGATTCAGGTACCCAAGAGGACACACCACCAGCACATCGCCCCAACAGCCAAGTGTTTCCATGCAAACACCCCAGGGCAAACCAGGGCTGCAACTCGCCCATCACCACCATCCAACCACACCCAGACGTGGCAGAGCTTCTCAATCACCCAAATCCAGGGTCTTCACTGCATTTAGGGAGCAGGGATGGAGCTGGAGCCACACAGCCCCACACTGACATTCCCAAGACCTCTCCTCTTCAATGTGCATGAGGAAGATGCGGGATAAATGGTTAACGTGCTGCTGCAAACGGGGCCAGAGGCACAGTCCCCAAACACCTGCAGACTGGAATCATCCCCCCCGGTGTGGGAAATACAGGCTTAATTCGTGTCAAAAATATCACGAAGTATCCTGTATGGCCTGCCAAATTATTCAGTGGGATTCCGAAAGCATTGAATATTGTACATCCGGGCGGTGCGGAATATGCCGTGAAGATTTAGCAACTAAAAGCAAGACAGGAACTTAGTTTAACATATTAAAAGGGGTAAAAGAAAGACAAAGTTAATGACCCAGCAGCCTTTGGATACAAGAGAGATACGATGTAAACGAAGATTAAGCCGGGTACCTCAACACAACAGGGTGACGGAGCAATCAAGACAAGAAGGGCAGTACCCCCAGACGACAGAGAGAGAACTTTAGCAACAGAGCCCCTCTAGTAAAAATTTAAGTTAAGAATGTCACAGTCCTTCCTGGCCCGTGATTACCGAGAAGCACCACGCAGAGTCAGATGACAAGATTTAAAAGGGAATCATTTAACCAGAAATAAAGAACATGGATGTTTTGACGGTCTATAAGCAGAGCCTGCGAGCTCTGTCGGGGTGTTACTGACAGGGCGGTGACTCTGCCGCGCACCCAGCGCTGCCTCTTTTTTTGCTCTGTAATTTCCATTACCTATACAATTAAAACTACCCTTTTTTGCTGAGTGACTTGGTCGTTCCGGGCGGTCATTTATAACCCCGGGATGGCAGAGAGCCAAGGGAGCCGGGTTTTTCTGCGATGCAGAGCCTCAGTCGCCGCGGATGCCGCCGAGGTGCCATCCCTCCCGCGGAGCAGCGCCAGCCTCCCACCTCCCAGCTGCTTTTTAAAGGTGATTTCCTCGGCACACTCCTACAGGAACGTGCCCCGGCGAGGAAATGCTGGGAGATGCTTTTCCCGGGTGCCAACAGACACGGGGGAGAGGAACACATCCTGCAATCCGCCTAAAATCAGACACCCCTCCCCGGTGCCATCCCGTGCGGAGCATTCCACAGTAGGAGGTTATGGGATCAGAAATCCCATTTCCTTTTGGGGGGGCTCAGACTCCCCTGGGGGATGATGCTGAAGGGGTCTGGAAATCTTTTGGCACTGAGGAATGCAGCATCCCCGTGAGAGCCACCCAGGGATCCCAACAGATTCCTGGCCAACCCCAAAATTTGTGTCTCAGCAGTGGGAGAACCTCTTCCAGCCGAGGCAAAGAGGAGCTGAATCCCTCCTCAGCTGCACTCTGCACACTCACAGGGCACAACAGGGACCTGGAAGTGATTCAGTGCATTGAGATAACAATAAACCATCTCCTTTGCTCCTCTTCCCCAATTCTGCCAAACAGAAACATTTAAAAAAAAAAAAAAATTAACAGATTTCTCAGCCCCGATTAGAACAACATGGAAAGCAGCATCATTAGAATTCTCACCAGTAGTTTGTTTTGGTGCTCCAAATCATTTTAAATATTGTATTTAATAGAAAAATAATTTGCTCAGCTGTAAGAAACATCAATCTGCAACTGGAAGCCTTGTGCATTAGCCAAAGGAGCTAATGTGTAAACAACAGCAGCTCCAGGAGCGCGGGGGGTTTGGCCAAAGCAATTCCAGGGAGAGAACAGCCAGATATTAAGACTGAGGATTTGCATAATAAGTCACTTATGCCTGATAACCTCAGTGTTTGGAAAGCTCACGACTAAGAGAACAATATCCATCTGACAGCAACTACAGAAGACATAAATCTCCTTTTTCCTTTCTTTTTTTCCTGGCTGCTAAAGACTCTTTATGGTTTTTACCTGCAGGGCCCCCAGGGAGGTGTCAAACCTCCCGGTCCCAGCAGTCTCCAAAGCACTCCAGGGATGGGGGAGATCTGGGAAATCTGAATTTATTGCAGGCATCCCGAAGCAAAGAGAGCTGGGAAAATACAATTCCAAGGGTTTGGAATGCCACAGGGGTAGCGTGAGCTTGGGCAAGGACCAGGCATGCCACACATCACTTCATGGTGAAGATGCATTCAAAAGCAAAGGAGCAAGAATGAAACTTGCCAGGGTCCTTCCTTGGGGCACATCCAGGTGCCAAACACACCCTCCTCTTCCCTCCCACCCCCAAAGCAGCTCCAAGGGGATCAGCCCTGCTGGGACCAGGGTGCTGCATCACCCCCGTGCAGATCCCACCAGGAATTTAACACCCCATCCAAGGGCTGTTCCTGCACAGCACCAGGATGCAGCCAGCCCTGCTCCCGAGGAAGGACCAGCATCACTCCTTGTGCCCAAAACACCCCCGAGCTCCACACCCAGGAGGCCACTAACCCAGAACTCAAGGGCTGCAATAATGAGCCATCATTTAATTAGCATCATCAGGGCTGCCTCTTCCACCCCGTGGGAAGGAAAACACGACAGGCCTTTGGAAAACTCCGTCCTGCCACTGTCTCTTGCTCACCGGGCAATTCCAGCTCAGGGGCTGTGGAGCTGTGTGGCACTCTGGAGAGGGGGAAATGGCAAAAAAAAATTAAAATAAACTGAAAAAATGGGGGGAAAGAGCTCATTTGTCCATCTGGCTCTTTTACTACCATCAGATCCCCACATCCCTGATGAGGACTATCCACTCCACATTCCCATGGACCCAGAGACACGAGGACCAGGAGCCTCAAGGGTGAAATGCTGCTTCCAAGGGAATGCCTGAGGACACGGAGACGCTCCCTTGGCACGAGTTCAGGCAGGGAAAGCAGCAGCATCACCACAGCCCTGGGGGCTCCAGCACCAGCTCCAGCTGCAGAAATCATGGGAGAGACCAGGTTTTCCAAACCACCTCCCTGTGCAGGGGATAAAGACAAGGGAAGGCTCTTTCTCCCCTCTCTCAGCCTCCTCCCTTGGGGTCCCATGTCCCTGCAGTGATGGATGTGGGAGCACAGAGCTGGAGGGCTAATCCTGCCCGTGATGGATCATGTGCCAGTGCTGGGAGAGCCTGGGGAGGCAGCTCTGAGGGTTATTTATGGCCTTCCAGGGCAGAGAAAGGAGCCACTTGTGCTGTCAAAGAGCCCTTGCCCAGCAAAATCACCCAGTCCCTGTCATGCCCTGCACTCACTCCCAGCCCTAGGGGGGAGTAAAGGTGGGAGGAAGAGGAGCACATCCAAAATCCAGGTCAACATCTTCCTCCTCCTCGTGGGTCAGCAGAAAGGCCAGGAAAAGCACGGTGGGCAGGCTGGCACCGAGGCTGGCAGGTGACAGTGGGGCTGACGTGGGCACATCCATCACCTCTGGGTCTGGCTGCCAGTGCGAGGGGCTCTGCTGGAGCCCTTGAATGGGGGGAACTGGATCTGCTGGGAGGGATGTGCTGCTTTAGTCTAATATTGCCAGAATCCAGGGAAAAGCAGGCTGGCTGCTGGCTGCAGAAAATCAATGGGGTATTATCACTCAATACAGCAGAAATAAGTAAAAACAGTAACAGCAATGGAAGGGTCCTTGGGAAGACCCCCCAGAAGGGCAGTGGCTGAGCCTGCACCACACCCCTGTTCCTGGGGGGCTTCAAAGGTCATCCCTGAGCTGCTCCTTCCCAAAAAACACACTGGAAAGCTCTGGTACCCACCTTCCTATGGCCACCAAAACAGCTGTTCCAGCAGGGACTTGCCCATGCTGGGGGGTGACCAGGGATCACCCACCTCCATAATTCAATTAACAAGTTGCAGCACCCAGTAATTAAGTGAAGAGCGTTTATGCTGCTAATTACAGAGGGTGCCAACATGCTGCTGACAGGCAGGGATGTGCTGAGGAGGGGTGGGGAGCTTTGCATGAGCCAGGACGTGGCACTTGGGGGTGTGTGGGGCTGCCCTGCCCTGTGACAGGTTCCTGTCCCCACGGGACAGCAGCAGGGAAGGACTTTGGAGGAGACACCATCCTTGGGTGGACCTGCCTTCCTGACCAGGCTTGGAAATCGCTGCTGTTGAACCCTCCACAATCACTGCTCAAGATCTGGGGGGGAATTAAAGCACAAGGGACCACACAGCACAGAGAGGGGGCTGCACCCTGAGGAGCCCTGCACAGCATTCACAGGACTCCAGCAGCTCCATGGACACCTCCAAATCCATCCACATGCCGCTTGCCAGAGTCCAACCTCCACCTCGTGAGTGGCCACGATGCTCCAGCCCCTTCAGCCCATGAGAAAGGGCCATTTCCACCCTCTCCTGTCAGACAGCAGAAAGACTCCCCAGGGATGAGCCCCCCATACTGGGGGAGAAGCTGGGTCACAGCAAAGGACTCATCTCCTCTCCCACAGTGGCCTCTTGATGACATCCCTCTCCAGGTGACACCCTGCTCCAGGTGACATCCCTCTCCAGGTGACATCCCTCTCCAGATGACATCCCGCTCCAGTTGACACCCCGCTCCAGGTGACATCCCGCTCCAGGTGACACCCCGCTCCAGGTGACATCCTGCTCCAGGTGACATCCCTCTCCAGATGACATCCCGCTCCAGGTGACATCCCGCTCCAGGTGACATCCTGCTCCAGATGACATCCCGCTCCAGGTGACATTCCTATCCAGATGACATCCTGCTCCAGGTGACACCCTGCTCCAGGTGACATCCTGCTCCAGGTGACACCCTGCTCCAGGTGACATCCCTCTCCAGATGACATCCCGCTCCAGGTGACA
>VXAU01005931.1:149495-159774 GCA_013399695.1 Formicarius rufipectus
GGGGGAGAGGCAGCCCGGGAGTGCAAGGGGGGATTTCCGATTAAGAAGAGAGCATGGCTGCGGGGGGGGTCCCTGGTCGCAGGGGTGTCCCTAATAGCAGAGGGGTCCCCAGTTGAAGGGGGTCCCCAGTTACAGGGGCTCTGCAGTTGCAGGGATGTCCCCAGTTGCAGGGGGGTCCTCGTTGTAGGGTGCAGAAGGCATCCCTGGGTGCAGGGAGGACTGCTTGGTTGCAAGGGGGTTCCAGGCTTTGGGGGGGTCCTTGGTTTTAGGGGTGTGTAGGGATGCAGGGACTGTCCCCAGCTGTGGGGCTCCCACCTGCAGAAGGGTTCCCAGGACCCCCAGACTTAAGGGGTATCCTCAGGGGTCACAACTGGAGAGTCCCCACCAAGCTGGAGTGGATCCTGGGGGGGTTCCAGCTGCAGGGCAGGTGCAGGGAGGAGGAGGGGCAAGGGGTGACACCCACCCTGGGGTGGGTGATCCCAGCCCCTCGGGTGCCCCCCGCCACCCACGGGCTGTGCCCGAGGCCGTGGGGCTGAGCCAGGACTGGGGACAGAGGCCCTGCTGCTTCTGTGGAACAGAGCCTGGGGGTCCTTCAACCCTGAAGTCCCCCCCAGGTCTCCACTACGGTGTCCTCAAGGGACGAGGACATGATGCTTTGCCCTGCAGGATGGTGACATGGAAACCTGGGCACAGCTGTATGAGGGTGGCAGTGGCACATGGGACCTCAGTGACATCCCACAAAGCCACTGTCCCCTGAGGTGAGAAGGGGGTGACAAGGGCAGGAGATGCAGGACGTAACTTAGAGCAAGCAAAAAAGAGAAAAACCCAAAAGGGTTTCCAAAGAGAAGGAAAATCTCCATCCCCTTCCCGGGTGCAGGCGCAGGAACAGGCACTGGCAGCCCCTGGTGGCCCTGGCAGCGGTGCCAGCAGGGATGAAAGGCCCCTTGTTCACCCACATCCTCTCCAGCCCTGTTTCTGGAAGAAAATGGTTTTCCCAAAGGTTTGGGGTGAGGAGGAGGGGAGCTTTGCATCAGCTTTCCGGCGTGATCTGTGCTTGGGTCACCCAGCCCCGGCTGCGGCTCCAGGGTGGGAAACGGCTCGGGCAGGGGAGAACTTGGAATGCAGAGGGAATAACACTGGAAATATCGGGAGTTTTTTACCCCATTCACACAGGGAGAAGCCCTGGCATTGGCATCACCCTGTGATGATGCTGCCCTGTCCTAAAAGACCAGTGCCAGCACCTAGTGGGGTGGTGGGGGTCAGGATGGTAGCTGGGTGTCAAAGAGCACAGTGAACCCACTGGGAAGCTGCCAACCCTGGAAGTGGGACAGCACCACCCACCAGCACCAAAATCTACATCCAGGTCCAGCTCATCCCCAGGCAATCTGCTGTGCTGTTTCTCTGTGTCAGGCTGGCTTCGTTATGTGGGGACACTGCCCTGACCCAGAGACACTGCACAGCCCCCTCCCTGCCCCCGCATCCCCGGGACAAGGGGCTCAGCAGATCCAGGATCACCCCAGAGTTGCCAACCCCAAGCACTCCCCCCGGCAGTGTCCCTAATGTGCCATGAGGGTTCACAACGTGTTCCTTCCGTTCCCAGTTGGTCCCACAGCCCTCCAGCCAGGTTAACTCCGTGGTGACATCTGCAGGGATCTGTCCCCCACAGATCCAGGGACAAACCACAGCAGCACCCACATGTGTCCCGCAGCCCAGAACAGCACATTTTGGGGTGAGGGCAGGGGGTGACAGGCACCCCTCTCCAAACTACACCAGCCCCGAGCCACGTGTGGATGTGCCCCGTGCCAAGCACGGGGAGATCCGACAAATCCTCTCCCAGAGGCGCTAAAAGCCTGTTAAAATAATGCTCGATAAGGGAATTAAGCTGCTCAGATATGTGGCAGCAAAGGCAGGAGAGGGCTGGCACAGTGCTGGTTTTGCAGGGTCCCCCAGACCCCAAGGAAGGGAAACCCCTCCAAAATCCTGCTGGGAAGAGAACCAGGGTCGTGCAGAATCCAAGGGATGAGCTGGGGAGAAATAGGGGGTGGTTCATCCCAGCAGCTGAACTGAAACGGTTCGGGGGGAAAGGCATCTGAGGCCAAGCAGCAGAAGGATATTCCCAGGATTCTGGGGAAACCGACCTGGAAACCAGGAGTTTTCAAGCAGCACAAACCTGCTGGAGCAGTGCTCTGTGCTTCCCGCTGCCTTTTAAACCCCAAAGTTGTGTTTCCAAACCAATTGCTTTGCAAACTGAAATAAAAAGGGGTTTTCTCTGCAGCCAGCCTGTCACAGAAGGACTCTCCTCATTTCCCTGGGGGACACCATCCTGCTCCATCACTCCACAGCTCAATCCCAACCACCCACTCCTCGGGTGAGCTCTTGGATTCCTTTGGTGACACATCCCTACTGCTTAACGAGGATAATTAACGCGCCCAGGATGGGGACACTGCCCTAAATTTGTGGGATTGGGCTCCACAAAGGCTCCCTGTTCCGGGGGTTCCAGGGAAGGGCTGGCACTGGCACAGGGCACAGGAAGCCTTCACCTCCCGTGGGGTTCCTTCGCTGGGGAAGGGGCTTGGAGGAGCCTCCCAGGATGATGGAGCTGCTGGGGGTGTGGAGGGATGCAGGGATGGGATGCAGGGATGGGATGCATGGATGGGATACAGGGATGGGATACAGGGATGGGATGCAGGGATGGGATGCATGGATGGGATACAGGGATGGGATACAGGGATGGGATGCAGGGATGGGATACAGGGATGGGATGCACGGATGGGATGCACGGGTGGGATGCACAGATGGGATGTATGGATGGGATGCATGGAGGGGGTTCATTCATACTGTTCCAGGTTTGAGGACAAGCAGGAATTGCCCTCGGGGCTCTGTGTGAGGAGAGTTGCTCCTCCAGCACATCCAGCTCAGATCCTGTCTGTCCAACAGGTCTGAAAGGCAGGAAAGTTTGGCCAAGGGCTGGGGGGCACCTGCCTGGCAGCAGGACCAGGGTAGGGCCAGGGGTGCAGACAGGGGAACAGGGATGGTTTTGGGGGTGGCACAACCTCACCCATCATGCATGGCCTGGGATTAATCCTGCATGGAAGGGAGAAAGGAGGCACAAATGGAAGCAGGGAGGGAGGGCAGATGGACAGACAGCACCTCTCCATGCAGCTACAGCGGTGGAGCCAGTGAGAACCCAGAAGGACCAAGCTCTGTCCCATTCCTGGAGTGCAAATCCTATCCCTGATCCCTGCCCAGGCATTTCCTTCCACCCTGAGCACCGCCAGGATGAGTCCACAGCCCCAGCCCTGTCTCCCTGGTGCCATCAGCCCCGAGTGTCCTGCAGGAGCAATTGAGTTAAAATGCAGTAATCGCTCTTCAAGTATAGTCATTTGCAGGAAAAATACAGGCCTGGCAGTGATTGCAAACGGTCTCCGCTGGAATCCTCCCTCCCACTCCGGGCGGGAATGTTTGCAGCTCCGGGATGCTCCCTGGCAGCAGCCACAACCACAGCACTCCCAGCCCCGTCACATCGCGGGGCTTCTCCCAGGTTGGGGATAAAATGCTGGAATTTGAGGCTTGGAATCTCTTAGGAGCCCACAGTACTTGGGGGGAGGGATTGTTTCCTCTCAGATATCTCTTAAATGCCAGGTTGAGGGGCTGCCCTGAGCCCTTATCCCGGCACCCACAGGATGGAGCTGCAGCACCCACCAGCCTCCCCCAAACCATTTGAAGCATCTTTCCACTGATCAGGGCTTTCTACAGTAAAACCTTTCAATTTTTAATCTATTTCAGAATGCCCCCTTTACTGCCAGCATAATAATTCCCCATTTTTCCCCATTGAACCCACAGGACACAGAGCCCATCACCCCCTCTCCGGGCATCACTCCCAGCATTGCCTTCCCTGCAGAGCTGCTGGGACACAACCCCCTACACTGAATTTTAAGCGATTTCACCCCCCACATTTTTCCCTTCTGCCTTTTTTCCTCCTTTTGCCTTTACTTCAACCTCTCTCCCTCTTCCCCTCACGCCCCCCTTTTGATTTTCCCATGCTTTCACCGATTACACCCCACCCCACCACACCCTGGTTCTTTCTTTCGAGCAAGTCTGTGCTATTTTCTCCAAGTCTGTGCTATTTTCTCCAATCACCTGCCTTTTGTAATGCCAAAACTTCTTTTTCCTTCCTAACAGCCAAAACAGATTATCTCATCCTGCTGTTCTCCTCCCCGTCTGCCCAACCCCTAGCGCTCAGACGCCCGACGCGGTGCCGCGGCCGGATGTAATGGGGCTATTAGATGAGTTATCACAGCCGGAGAGGATGAAATAACTTCTGTGCCTCCATCCAAATCAAACTCCCTATTCCTGTTCAATGCAAGGAATGAACAAGAGTTCCCAGAGGAAATAGCCAGGAAGATGTTAGAAGGTGTTGGGAGGTGTTATTTAAGACCCGACCCTTTGCCAACCCACCTGTTGGTATGGGCTCCAAGTGCTTTGGGGTTTCTCCACGGGGTCAGTGCCAACACCCAGAGTTAAATCCTCACCCAACACTCTTTTGAGTGCCTGGTGGCACAGCCCCACACGTGGCAGAGTCTGGGGACCACGTGCATCCAGCAAACTGCAATCTTTTCATCCCAAGCACTAATTCTAAGAGGAAACCTTCCTTTTCATCTTGGAAGGAGGTTTCTTGAGCTGCCCCTGCCTTTTCCATGAGCTGCACATGATTTCTACAGGTGAAACATCCCATGGCAGCATCCCAATCCATGTGGGAGATGCTCTGGAGCCAGGGAGGAAGTAGAGCAGCTCCCCCTGACCTCCCTGTGCCCACCAATTGCTCCAGTGGGATTCTACAGGGGTTTTCTCAGAGCTGTGCAAACCCCCAGGTCCTCCCTGCTGGGCCAGTGAGGAACCACCTGAGGCAGCAGCTCTACTTCAACAAGTAAAATCCCAACACTTATAAGAGCTCTGCTTGTCCCCCCTTTAAAATCCCCCATTTCTCTCCTCCTTGGAGTGTCACAGACGTGGGGACACAGGTACCATCGGTGTCACCGCCAGGCACACCTGGGGCTGCACCCACCAGCTGCTTTGCTGCCACTCAGGCAGGTTTAGCCCCAATGTTCCCTCCAGCCACCCTTTTTGGGGCCTATTTATCCTGCTTTAGGTCATTTTGTCTCTTTTTGAACTCCTGGAAAGGCCTCCATGGTGGTGGGGTTGAAATGGAGGAATAGCTCTGCAGTTCCAGCTGTCAGCCTTGTCACCTAAAACAGTCAAAAATCACAATCCTGGAAACATGAGCTTCAGATTTAGTCCCTTCCACACTTCTGGAAATGTCTGGGAGAGCCATATTTGCTCCTAGAATTTTTCCAAACTACTTTTAAGCCCAAAATATTCCAGAGTACCATGGAAGGTCTCTCTGTCCATCCACACAGTGCTTACCCAGCCCAACTAAGTGGATTTGCCTATCCCTAAGCTTTGTAATAAAACTGATTTAACTGGAAAAAAAAAATCAGAATAAAGGCATTAAACCCAAAGAGCTCTTCACCAAAACTCTGTGTCCTCTCCTCCAGCATCACCCAGACGTGGGGTGTTTGGGGTTTTTTTGATGAAGGGGATGTAAATCATCCAAGGCTTTTTGGGTCTCTAGTCACATCCAAAATCACAAATGTCATTTCTTTTCAGACTTGAGGTTTGGCTGTTGCTCAAATTTCTCCTAATCATGTCTCAGTGCTGACAGGCCAGAGCCTGAGCACCGAGCTGGGTGTGCAACCAGCTCCTCCTGAAACGTGGCTGCAAGGAAAGGAGGGAACAACACTGCATGCAACACTTATTTATCTTTTATTAGTATTAATTTGCTTTTCCATCTTGTTTGGGTTTCTTCTGTTCAGTTTTCCACAGGGGGAAAGTGTCAGCTCTCCTCCCTCCTGTTTGTCCTCCCCTGAGCATCAGCAGCTCTGGTTTGGTGGTTTTCCAAACCCCGCTGGAAAAGGACGCGCTCGGCAGTTTGTAACAATAAGAGTTTGTTGGACATTTAACAGGAACAAACAAAACCAACGGGCTTTGGAACCAGCAGAACCCAGAGATCCATCAGATCTTTTCTCAAATAAGGTGGTCAGGGTTTCCAGTAGGAATATTTCGTGTCTGCAGCCGAGAGGAGGAAAAAAGAAAAGTTAAAATACAGTTAAAAGAGGATAAAAGACAGAGAGTTCATGCTTTTCATCACCTGAGCAACTTCTCAAGCTGTTTCAAGAGTTCTCCCCACCCCGTCACCCAGGGTGGTGCCTTTGGGTGCCACCAGGACAACGTGGGGCCTAAAAGCAGCATCTCCCCATAAGCAGCATCTTCCCTCCCCATCCTGGCTGTGCTGGATGGTTCCCTTTGGACACGTCCCTCAGTTCTGCACCAAACCCCAAGCAGCGACCCCAGGAGCAGCTCCTGCACCGTCCCAAGCTGGAGAGGTGCCTGAACAGGATGATTTTTGCATTAATGCCCCCTGAGAATCCAGAAAGGGACAACCTAAATTGTTGTTGCTGCACAACCCAAGCATTGGCAGCACAGGAAAAAGCAGTGATGGGAAAAGCAAGGAGCAAGCAAGGACAATGTCCCAGCACAGCTGGATCCTCTCAGCATCTCCTTCTCCTTCCTTATTTACGGCTGGAGCTGAATCCTCCTTGTTCATCGCCTTGGCAGAGGATCAGAACTCATCAATTCTCCATTCGCCGCCAAGCGTCGTGTTTCTTTCCATACATTTCTTTTTAATTATCTGACAATGAAACAATTTAAAGGGGGATTAAAAGAGAGAGAGAGAGAGAGAGAGGCAAGAAACAGCCATCAGTGTGCTTGGAAAGGAAAACCTCCTAGGGCATCCCATCCCACCATCCTCATCACCACAGAGTCGGGAGCATCGAGCAGCAGCTTTTAGGTGAAGGATTCAATAGTTTCTGGGATTGTCCAGCTCCATCAGAGGTGTTAAATGAGGGATTCAGGGATAAGCCAAGGATTATGTAAAGCTGGTCTTTAAGGACAATGTGGATTGCATTCAAAAGTTCAGGCATGTCTAATAAAAGGGATCCACGTCAGAGCGATGGGGCTCTGCCAGCACTGCAGGGTTTGGGGTGAGTGGGGCTCCAAAAGGGAAAATAACAGCCCTAAACCTTGTGAGAACCAGGAGGTGGGGATGGATCCCACCCCAGGACTCTCCACTGGACACGGGAGGGGGAGGATGGTGGCTGCAGTGCCCAGGAAGAAGGGGGAGAGGGGGTCGGTGCATCACTTCCTCTGCCTGGAAAAGGGAATTACTTGCAGATTGGTTTGCCTTGTGGTGCATTCCAGCCCTGGGATCCCAGCCCAGCATTCTGACCTCGTGTCCACAACATCTGGCAGGACTTGGACCACCTCTGGCAGTCACAGGACAGCCACTGAGATGCAACACCAAAATCCCTCCCCCAAAAAAACCCTTCCCAGAGATCTCTCCAGCCTTTCCCTTAATTATTCCTAAGCAAAGCAGACACACCTTCAACCCCTCCACCAAAAAGGCAATAGATTATTATTCCCTTTAATTAAAAAGTGTGCCAACCTTATAAGCAGTTAATTAATAATTCCACCTTAAGTTGATTAAGTGCTAGGAGAGCTGGAGGCAGCAGAGCCCACACGAGGCTCCTAGGTCAGGCTTAACCTGCTGGGCTCAACTCCTCCTCCTCAACCAGGGGATAAAATCTCTGTCCTCCACAGGGTTTAGGGATAAAAGCACAGCAAGGTCACCCTGGTGTCACCCAGGTGCTTGTTCCCACCCTGCTCTGCACAAACAAACCCACCTTATTGGCAGCACTTTTTCAGTCATGACCAAGTCTAAACTATTAATCAATGGCTGCATCAATCATGATAATATGATCAATTGTAGCTCATTAACAACAACAGGGGTTAAAGCAGAGCAGAGCACAGAAGCATCACTGCTTCCCCTGGCTGGAGCCAGGCACCAAGGAACCACCTCCTCTTCCTCTTCTCCCCAAGCCCTTAACTGTAAAGTGGATTTTCATGCATTTCTCCCACAAAAAAAAAACCAAAAACCAAAAACCAAAAAACAAAACAAAACAAAAAAAAAACCAAAAAAAAAAAAAAAAAAAAAAAAAAAAAAAAAAAAAAAAAAAAAAAAAAAAAAAAAAAAAAAAAAAAAAAAAAAAAAAACAGCAATTCCAGGATATGAAGAAGTCATTAATCACAAGGAAATTGTGCTTGTTACAGGAGAAACATTAACAAAATACTCATAAATCGTCTGCCAGCCCGATCTGTGGGTGCCCACATTTGTACGGGGATGGAGAGGCCCCTCATGTGGCTGCTGTAATTAGTGATTAACCCTTCGCCACGAGGTGCAGGGTGTGGGCTCCACGTGGCACCACCCACGGCCTCTGCCATGCCCAAACCACTGGTGCAGCCATCCCAGCACAGAAGATCTTGGTGTCCTTGGAAAGCTGCAGGATTTGAGGTGGTTGGAACCTGATTATTTTATTGCTGTGATTAGGTTCAAACGCTGTGTCCTGGTTATAGTAGCCAGGGTCAGTTTGTCGCTGGGTGGGTGTGGATTCTAAACCCTCTGTGTCATTGTTCTCATGAACTGCTCCCCATGGCCCATTGGCAGCAGCTGCCCAGGGCACACCCCACCCCTCAGGGGACAAGCTGGGTGTTCAGGAACTTCTGTGAGATAAGGAAGTTTGCCTGTCTTCACACCTATGACTCAGGTGTGAGGGAGGCACCAGCACCTCCACACCCACCTGAGGGGTCATGTCTGCTCAGGGGCCACCAGGGATGCCAAAAATATGCCATTGTTCACCTCACAGAGTAAATCACCCACTGTGAAACTCCCCACCCTGGGGGAGGGACTGGGCGTTCCCATCTGAGCCCAAGCAGAGATAAGCTTGGGGTTTGGGACTGGGGGCTCTCTTCAGATCAAGAGGAGGAGCAGAGCCTTGACCAGACTGAGACTGCCCCCAGACTGCCACCATCATTGTCACCAGCAGGTTTCTGGTTTTCTTTTTGCTTTGAACTCAGGGGGCCCACGTGGTGCTCAGCACAGGGGTCGGTGAGCTCCATTCTGCTCGTGTCCCACTGTGCTGGGCTGCACATCTGTTTTTGTGGGTCAAACGAATTTTCCTTCTGTCTCAGTGTATTTATTGTAATCTTTTATTAAATTGTTCTTCTGACTTGCAATCCCATTCTGAGTTGTATCCATTTCTCCTGCCGGTTTAACTCTAAACCAGCACACACTGATTTAAAGCATCCACCCCCCTCAACACCTCGAGGCCCGTGCCTGCCTGGTGGCAAAGCTCTGCCAGGACATGGACGTGCTCAGGATCCCACTAAACTGAGGGCAAAGCCTGGCTTTAGTGCTGTGGAGTGGGAACAGAACTGGCTCCCCAAACTGCAGATGCCAAAGCCTGGGAGGGGCAGGATATGACCACAGGCTCCCTTTGGAGCTCCCAACCCCTGGGATCTCACCCACCCTGGGTGCTCCATGAGGACCAGTGGGGCTCCCGGGGCTGGCACGGGGAGGGATGGTGTTAATGAAGAAATCTGCTAATTACACAGACTATGCTGCAAACCAGGATTTGTGGACTGGTCCCAGCACCCAGGGAAGTCCAGTCCCACACGAGGGATCATTTTTAAGCCCTGCTGTTTGTTCTGCTGTGACAGGTCGATGGGGAAGGCAGGAGACTCCACTTCCCTTTCCCCCCTCCAATCTCATCAGCTTTAATTGGAAGAATAAATGACATCTTTCCTTCAAGATAATTATACAAAACATTGAATTAAATAGCTATCAGGAATCTTTTTGTCACCACTTGTGTCAGGCATCTGTTATTTTAAATAATCATCTGATGAATATTTCCCCGCAGCTCTCCCTGAAACACCCATCCTGGGCAGGGTGGCTGGAAACCACTGGTTAATAGATTCAAGAAAAGGGGCATTTCTCCCTAAAATCACAGAATGGTTTGGATTGGAAAGGCCTTAAAGCTCATCCATTTCCACATCCTGCCGTGGCCAAGGACACCTTGCACTAGCCCAGGACACACACACAGACATACACAAACACGCAGACACAGACAGACATACATATGGAGACACAGACACCCGCATACATGTGCAGACACACAAAGAGACACATAGACACACACACATTGACATACATGCAGAACACAGAGATAGATGATGTGAGTGAGTGAGTGAGTGAGTGAGTGACAGACTGACTTTGGGACTTTGGGAGTGGCCTTCAGTGCCAAACCGCCCCGCCCCGCCCCGCCCC
>VXAU01005931.1:170126-229911 GCA_013399695.1 Formicarius rufipectus
GAGGGGGGGCAGGGCACCTGGGTCTGTATTTGGAGGAGGGGGGACAGGACACCTGGGTCTGCATTTTTGGAGGGGGACACAACACCTGGGTCTGTTTTTGGGGAGGGGGCACAGGACAACTGGGTTTGTTTTTGGGGAGGCAGGAGAGGTCACCTGTGTCTGTATTTGGGGAGGAGGTCAGGACACCTGGGTCTGTATTATGGAGAGGAGGGACACAGGACACCTGGGTCTCTATTTACGGAGAGGGGACAGGGCACCTGTGTTTCTATGGCAACTGGGAGGCAGGAGGCCTGTGTGGCCTTTCAGGGAGGGGGAGCAAAATACCTGGGCCTTTACTGGGGGGGCAGGACTCCTGGATTCCCTCTTTTTTTGGGGGCGGCAGGACCCTTGGGATTGCCCATTTAATGGGGGGCGAGACCCCTGGGTTTGCCTTCATTAAATAGGGGACAGAACTCCTGGACTCCTCTTTTTGTGGGGCAGGGTGGGGGTGGCAGGACTCCTGGGTTTCTGTGACAACCATGGACAGGACACCTGTGTGCCCACCTCAGTTATTGGGGGGCTGAGAGAAGAGGGACAGGGACAGGTCATCTGTGTCCTGTCCCCTTCTGTAGAGAGGGGGCGTCACCCGAGGGGTCCTTCCCTGGCCCCTCTGCACCCCTTGATAACGCACCCTAGAAAAGACCCCTATGGTTTTGGGGGGGGGGAGTGCAGAGCTGCTCCCAGACCCCCCAGGCTGCCCAAGGGGGGGTGTCCTGCTCCCCCCAACCCCTTGAACCTCCTGCCCCTGTGTGTTCTCACCTGTGCTGTTCCTCAGCTGAGCCCCCCCAGCTGCTCCAGGGTTTGGATCCTGCTCTGACGTGCCTGTGACATTCAAGGGTGGATTTTCCAAGAGAAAACAAGTTGCTCTTTTTGGTGGGTTTTCTCCCCAACACTCAAAACCTTACAGGTGTTGGAGTCTGCTTCTTCCAACAAACCCAACCTGAAGTCTTGCTTAGAAAGGCTGAGTGGAACATGGGTTTTATTATTCTATCCAGGAGAGCCAGGTACTAATTCCACCTTGGAAGTGGAGAACAGGAATTTCTTGCACAAGTTAGTCCTTGAGCATTAAAAGAAGCCCATTAAGTTTTAATGCTGGTTGTGCTGCAGGTGGACATTTAACAGCTTTAGAAAATGAACAAAACCCTTTATTTAAAGCAAACAGGTGTTCCCCCTGTCAGTGTTTTAACCCACATAGCCTCGGGTGATGTTGAGGATTAGCTGAAATATCCATGTGTGCTGTTTTCCAGCCCCATTGTGTATCCTTAGAAGTGTTTTGGAGGTGGGGAGGGTCAGTTTTCCTGTTGCTGAGTAAACTCCAGACTCAATATTTCTGTTTCATAGGTGTTGGGAGGGGAGAAAAAGGTAACTAAACTTTGTTAGCAGATGTGGAACTGCTGAAGTTATGTGGTTGATGTGGCAGAGGGACTTGTCTTCCTGCTTTTATTGGAAAATCCCTGCTGAGGATCCCAGCCCTGTTTTAGGAACAGGGAGGTGATGTGGGGACAGAGTCTGAGTTAGGGCTGTCCTTCAGCAGCCCAAAATTGTGTCATCTGACTGTGAATGGTAACTGGGTGAGGGGGAGGAGGGCACAGCCTCCCTGTACCCAAACTCCAAGTGCCCTGCATGGGATACACTTTATTCCAGAGCTGGAGGCCTCTCTTGTAACTTCCTTTGTGGAAAACAAAGTTCAAAAGCTGCAAAATAAGGGAAGGAAAAGAGGAAATTTAAGACAATATAACTGAGTTGCCCTCATGTTGCTGTTTGCTGCTTCAGCTGTGGCTTAGCCAGAGCCTAGCCTGCATTTCTAGGATGAACTCAATTCCTCTTTTAGTTTTATGTTCTGAAGTTCTTTCAAAGGTTGGAGTTAAATTCCTTGACAAGAAATGTACTTGAGCAATCAAGTTGTGTGTCTGTGCTTGGGACAGTCCTGAGCCTTCCTCCACAGCTTATTTTTAGTAGGTGCTTAGCAAGGGATTAAAAATTCCTGCACAGTGTTTGACTGGAGAGATTCCTGCAGTTGCTTGTGGAAATTTAGGGGAACTCCTTGGTGGATTGGATGCTGGGTGTTTGAGCAGCTAAACTGGAATGCTGGAGTGAGAGGATGGAATGCAATGTGATCCCACAGAGTGCTTAAAGCTTAGCTGGGGCTCACTAATTGTAATTTAAGCTTGCAATTCAATGGCTTAAAGCAATTATTACCTGAGGGAAGGATGGGGAAATGAAACTGTGGGTCCTGTTCCAGGTTGCAGTGTTTAATTGTGTGCTCTTAGTTTGCATGTTCTCTTTTCCCACTCAGAGCTGCACTGACAACCAGAGTTTTGTGTGTGTATGAAGTGAGCAGAAAATTGGACTTTTAAGCCTGGTTTTTATTGTCTAAAATTACACTAAAAGCTACCTGTGATGCCTGTAAGAGCTGCAAACTTTCAGGGTGGGGAAGCCAATCTGCAGTCTCACTTTTCTGTCTGTGTATTCACCTGCCTGCATCACCCTGAGCAGCTTTGGAGGATTCATGGCTTCATCTCATACCGTACCTGCAGGACAGAGGGATGTGGCTTCTCCAGTGGATTGAGGAACACAGGTCAAGCCTTCAAACTTCCATTCTTCCATCTAACACAGATCAGAGTCTGTGTTTGCTGCCCAGAGACAAGTGGTTTGGGTTGGAAGGGATTTTAAAGCTCACTCAGTTCCACCCCCTGCCATGGGCAGGGACACCTTCCACCAGCCCAGGCTGCTCCAAGCCCTGTCCAACCTGGCCTTGGACACTTCCAGAGACGAGGCAGCCACAGCTTCTCTGCCCAACCTGTGCCAGGGCCTGCCCACCCTCACAGGGGTGATCTGTAATATGATGCTGCCCAGCACACCTGGGTGATGTGGAACTGACCTGTTCATGAATTGGCTTTTAGTTCCAGTGGATTTGTGGATTATTTTATTCCTTGAATAAAATACTAAGTTGAATAAGTTGAGCTTTTAATTTCTTTTTGCGTTAAGGTGTTAAGTTGTGCTGGAAACCCTGAGATTCTCAGCAGTGTTTGTCATTAGCACAGACACTTAAATGTAAGATTTAGTAGTGACTTTTTAAAGTAGTATTGAAACTGTTTTTAAAGCTGTACCTTCTGTGATACTGAAATGAGTGCTTTGTTTCAAGAGCCCTGAAGATGCTTTTCCATGCTAACATCCTGCTCCTGGCTGTGGCCTCAGCTATGGGGCTCCTCAAACAAGGAGCCCCAGTGGGTCATGAGCTGTTGATAAGTTAATTTTCGGGGGTGTTTATAGGGCTGGACACATCACATTTCTTATTTCAAAAGAAGCCAAAGCTGGAGTAAGTTTTTCCTGCATTTCCTCCTCTGTGGCTGCTCATGTTGGGGCTGCCTGACCTGTCCTTGCTCATCCAAAGCCACCAGAAGAACAGTGGAGGAGTTTGGAGTCATCTGTCCATTGTCCACCTGTCCAATTTCCCATCACCAAGTGTGTGATGGGAAATTTGGGAAGCTGCCAGACCATCAACTTGTTTGGTGAGAGATGAGCAGGGAAGCTGCAAAACAGCTGCTGAATCCACCCTGGAGCTGCAGGTAAGGCTCCAATGGATTGCAACCCCTGTGGAACTTCATGGATTCCCAGCCTGCCATGGCAAAGGGAATGGCTCGTGGAACTTGAGCTTTTGGGCTCCACCACACCTCCAACTGACCAGGAGAAGTGGGAAAAACTTGGCACTTTGGGAATGCCTGGGCTACATGGTGGTTCTGGTGTTGAAAACCAGGCAGGGAAGCAGCAGCAGGAGGAAGAGCAAGATGAGGGTCTGCTTTTTATTTGAGGTATTCAGCAATTTTAGAAAATCACATTTTGCCTTTCATTTCAGATTATAAAAAGCCAAAGACCCACCTTTTGGAAGGTTCAGTCTGTTGGAATTGCTTGGGATGAGGACACTTTCCTGTAACTCTCTCCTTTTCTGATCCATGAGCAGGAAATGGTGTGGTTTCACAGCAGATGCAGTAAATTGCATTGACATTTTTAGTAAGTAGTTTTGTGCCACATATGAAGTTTAATAGTAGACATTTGAAAGCAGATTCAAAAGCTGACATGGAGCAGCAAGTTCCAGTGGCTGTGTCAGCAGTGGTGTCTTTCTGTGGTGTCAAACTGCTTCCAAAAGGTTTGGATTCATGATCTTAGTTCCTAAGGTGCAATATTGTCCGTATTTACTAGGTGGATCAGCATTACTTTCATTTATGAGTGGCATGGGCTTTGAATTTTCTTTAAATGCAGGTAATCTCAAGGTTTGGATGAACTTGCATTTTTACCTGAGAGTAATGAGAAGTTTCTGGTAACTGTTGCTTTTTCCTTTTCCAGCAATACCTTATTCTAAGTCTACTTGCATTTTATGTATTCCTAGATGGAAGAGACGAACAGTGTAAGGTGAATGATAAGCATTCCCTGTTGGGATGAGCAAACAGAAGGAAACATTTTAGTGGTGTTCATCAGTTTGGCCAAAGTCATGCTGGTGTGGGAAGCAAATTGGAAGCAAATTCCCTTGGGAGGCCATGAGCAGGAACTGGAGCTGCTGGAGGGGCTGTGTGTTGGCTGGTGTGTGATGGGGGGACTGAGTGCCGCCAAAACTACCTCTGGGAAGAACGTGCTCAACGCTCTGATGGAATTCTCTGCATTTATTGTCATGCAAGCACTGGTGCATTACAAGTATTTCACCTGTCAGGAGTTGCTTTTAGGGTGAGATCTCCTTTTATTGAGGCGACTTTATTTCTGGAATGGAAAGGAAGAGATTTGTGATTTGAACGGTTTTGTAATGACTGTGGTTGTTTCAGTTGTTATAAATCAATCACACTTGTTTGTTCCATGGAACTGCAGCACTTGCAGGTGTCAGCAGCTGCCTTATCTGCGGTGTTTGGAGTAATCCTGAAGTCTGCCATTAGTCCAGGGCCCATCACTCAGCAAACAGGAGGTGCCCAGAGTGCTGTGATTGTGGCAGGTGGAGAGAAAGCTTAAAAATTGAGTGATCTAAACTAGGCCAGTGTTTTCCATCAAATGGTAGAGTGTTTTGGGTTGGAGGGATCTTAAAGTTCATCTCATTTGACCCCCTGCCATAGGCCAGGACACCTTCCACCAGTCCAGGGTGCTCCAAGCTCTGTTCAGCCTGGCCTTGGACACTTCCAGGGATGGGGCAGCCACAGCTTCTCTGCCCAACCTATGTCAGGTTCTGCCCATCCTCACAGGGAAGGATTCCTCCCCAATATCCCACCTAACCCTTCTCTCTGGCTCTGTAAAGCCCTTCCCCCTTGTTCTGTCCTTCCAGGCCCTTGTCCCGAGTCCCTGTCCAGCTCTCCTGGAACCTTCTTTGTACTGAAAAGCTGCTTTTTGTATCAGGGGTTTGTTCCTTTGTTCCAGTGCTAAGATTCCCCCATGGTTTGCCCAGGCCCAGGATTGTGTTTGCCTTCCACAGCCATAGGTGCTGAATCCGAAAAAAGGCTTCAATTTTGTGCAGGGCTGGAGCATCCTTGAATTTGGGTGATTCCAGAGCCTGGGTCCCACCTTAGCAGATAATTAAAAAATAATTTCAGCTGCTGGTAGGCTCAGTTCTGATAAACAGCCCTCTGGTGTTTTTTGTCCTCTTTCCTGACCCATTGGCATATTGGGAAACACAGAATTTAAATGGAAGTTTAATTCTTGTCAGGTTAGAAGTGAGATTTAGCTTCAGGTACTGTGAATTTGCTCTGTCACCATGAACAAGTCCCCAGGTAGTCCCTGAGCCCCTGCACAGGATGGACATGTGGACATGGTTTGGTGGTGGCCTTGGCAGTTCTGGTTAGTGGTTGGACTTGGATCTTGGAGGGCTCTTCCAACCTAAACAGTTCTCTAACTGTATTTATTGGGTGTCTGGGGTAGTGCTCACTTTTAATGGTTGGGGTTTTAAAACTCTATCTTTAAAAAGAAAAATCACACCCTCAATTTCCTCAAGGATTACTCCATAATAGTAACTCTTGCCAACATAAACAAATTCACCCATCACACTCTCACATGACTAATATCTTGTTGATGGAGAATCACCTTCAGTTCAATTCAGCTACTGTTTCACTTCTGTAAAACATGTATTTATAAATTAATAGATGTGTTTTCGAGCCTTTCTCTTTCTCCCTCTTTCTGGATGTTTTTTTTTTAATTCTTTCCAAGTCCCCCAACCTGGAACCCTGAGGAAGCCTGGGGAGGCTGCCATGCAGGCCAGCCCAGGTGGCTGGGGTTCAGTTCTGGCAGTGATCCCCTCTGCCTGTGGCTCCCCCAGGTACGGCTTTGTGGAGTTTGACGACCTGCGGGACGCGGACGATGCTGTTTACGAGCTGAACGGGAAGGACCTGTGTGGGGAGAGAGTGATCGTGGAGCACGCCCGGGGCCCGCGCCGCGACAGCTCGTACGGTTCCGGACGCAGTAAGCACTTGTGCCTTTGTAGCCGTGCCTTGGTTGAAATAAAACATCTCTTTAACTCTTTTTTTTTCTTTTTTTTTTAAGTAATTTGAAAGCAAAAACGATGCCAAGTTGTTCTGTAACTGTAAATGTAACTGTTGTTCTGAATATTTTCTTATCTTGTTTGTATTAAACTATTTTAATTGATAAATTAATAAACGCAGTTTCTTGTACCATTTTTATTATTATCTTTTCATTTTAAGTATTTTGAATGATTTTTTTGCAATGTGCTGTTTAACATAGACTTAACAAAGACCTCAATGTTTTAATTGAAAGAGTCCTTTGAGGCTAAGATGACTGCCCGTTCCATTTGCTGACCTTGGGGTACCTTTCCATGAGTGGCTCTTTGACCTTTGTGGCCCTTGGCTGACCAAAAAAAAAGGAAGCCATGTGACGACCGCAGCCTTTTCCCATTAGACCTGGGTGGTGAGGATCCCAAGGGTTAGAGACAGATTAATCTGAAATAGGTGCCTGAAAAGCTTTATTCATGTCAGATACTCAAAAAGCCTTTAAGCAATGTAAGTAACATTAGTCAACTGACTTCATTCAGTTTTCTTCTTTCAAACTGTTTTAAAAATAATATTTAATTTAATTGCATGTTAATCGTAGCATAATTATAATCCTGTGCTTTGCTTAATTATGTGCTTGCAGTAAAACACCTTTAATGCTTTGGGCCTTTGTAAGATTTCTCTGAGGGGGGCNCCTAAAGGTGGATATGGTTATAGAAGAAGCGGAAGAGATAAGTACGGTCCCCCAACCCGTACAGAATACAGATTGATTGTGGAAAATTTGTCAAGCCGCTGCAGTTGGCAGGATCTGAAGGTACGGGGCCCTTTCCTCACCCTCTCTCTGTTCAAGGGCACAACGGGTAAAAGCTTCAGCAAGGCAGAGTGCTGGACACCTGTGCTCTGCTCCAACTCCTGGGCACAGCAGGGGATTTTGGCAGTAGCATACCCCTTAAATCAGTACAGCAGTGGATTTGCATGTAGGAAAGCATTAAGGAGGGCTTTGGAGTTGCACCTGCAGGCTTGGTGGCACTGGAAAGTGGGAGAATAACTGTTGTCCTTATCAGCCAACATCACCTACAGCTGTGTTTTATCTTCTCTTTAAGCCTTGTCAAAACACACTTGAATCACACCAGGGGTAGGATTCACCAAAGATGGAGGAGTTTGCCCTTGTCACTCTGTATTTAACCCATCAGCCTGTAAGGTGCTAGAGCTGTTTGAGCCGATAGCATCACTCCTGCACAAGCTCTTAGGAATTTCCACAACATGTAAAGCTGGTTTAAGGAGAGTTTCAGGGAAAGGGTGCTGCCAGAATCACGCAAAACCCCTACCAAAAACTATTACTTTTGAAGTCCAAAGAAGTGGAAGGCAAGTCTCAGCAGTGGAGGTGTTGGGTGACACTGTTGAGCCTGTGGTACCTCCATGTACACTAGAGGTGATGTGTGTGATTTGTGATTATCCCCCTCATGGATTCAGGGAGCAGAACAGGGAACAGGATTTCAGTAGCAGGTGCAAAAAGATTAGTGTTTCCTAAACCTGAGCAGTAGGTTAAACCCACTTGTTCTTACAGGAACACTTATGGTTCTCTTTTAAGGATGTGTAAAATTTGTTCTAAACAAACTTTGACGTAGTAGAAACTGGTCTGTAATTGACTGTAACACTAGTGCAGGTGCGTACGGAGATGCTGCCAATGTCTTTGTTGTTAATGCTTCATCAGTAGCTTGTCTTTGCTTCTGGTACTCAAATTTGTAAGTAGAGCATGGCATGATTAATCCTCCAATGGATGCATTGCTGCTTTTTTGGCTATAGCTTTCATTTCAGTGTACATAAGAGAGGAGTAGCTGGGCTGAAAACAGACCAAACCAGAGCTCTGTGTGGTGTTTCCACTGTAGCCAGATTCCACAGGGGCTGAAGGATGGCCTGGCCTGGTGGCTTGGTTGAATTGGGGCAGAAGTCCTGATAAACAGGAGGGATTTAGGAATTGAAAGAGAGAGACCAGAAAGCATGAAATGGGAAAGTGATTGAGCCTTTGACTTCTCTCGGGGTTTCTTCCAGCAGAATGAGCTGGTTTGCCACGGTGGAGGACAAAGGAAGGTTTGCTTGCCTGTAGGCTTCTTGCCTCTTCATGTTCAACCTTTATCACCTTCCCCAATTACTTTTGCAAACATGATTTAGAGAGCAAACATTTTATTTCTTATTCACTTATGTAATTTGAAACATAGAGTCCAGAACATATTTGATATTAGACGAGATGGGTGACCTTCAATTATCATTTGGCTCAAAACTACCAGCTCCACCCTGGTTCTAATCACACCCACTCTGTGAAATCAGAGTGTTATTTGGCACTACAAATGCTGTTTGGTTCAAAGCCTTGCTGGCATCCCTGTGAGCAGCAGAGGCTCAGGGAGCATCCTTACAGGAATGAGCCTGGAAGCCTGGCCCTGGATTCGAGGCGATGGTGATTCTGTCCTCTTCCCCTAGGATTATATGCGTCAGGCAGGGGAAGTGACATATGCAGATGCACACAAAGGAAGGAAAAATGAAGGTGTGATTGAGTTCAAATCCTATTCTGACATGAAAAGAGCCCTTGAAAAGCTGGACGGGACAGAAGTAAATGGCAGGAAGATTAGATTAGTGGAAGACAGACCTGGATCGAGACGGCGCCGCTCCTATTCCAGAAGCCGAAGCCATTCAAGGTATGTCTATAATGTGGATCAGGCTGAGACTTCTGGCTTCCAAAACACCTTCAGAGATCTCAGTAAATCTAGTTTTTTGAGACTACATTGGTAACCAAGGGCAACGAGGGCTCTGGAGGGTGTGTGGACCTGCTCCCTGAACCCCTGTGACTATTCCTGCCCAGCTCTTCAGTCCACACTGCCTGGCAGGAGCAGCTGGTGGCCAGTGGGGTTGAGCACACAGAATGGAACAGAAGGTGCTTTCAACACTTCACTCCTGAACACTGTGTTCTGCTCTAAGCACCAGGACTAACAGTTCTTTCTCAGCTTGGAAGCCCCCACCTGTTCCCTGTTCCTCAGAGGTTTGCTGCTTTCCTTGTCTGATCAAGAGCTGCTTCAGCAGCACCAAGTGTTCTTTCCATTCTGGGGTGGAAGTTGTTGCAAGAAAACTCAGGCAAACCTTTGCTGTTCCTAGAAGCACTTGGTTATGAAATCAAAGCCTGAAGCTTTATCCCAGTGTCTCACCACATTCAAACTGTGATTTGACTGGGAAGGTGATTATCCCTTAAACAAACATATTTCCTTCCAGATCAGTACCCTGCTTACTGCCAGACGTGGCAGCAGAGAGGAGAGGTGGGGAGAGGGGTGCTCCGAGGTTGTAACTGTGTCGTGTAACTCTGCACGGTCATCTAACCCTGTGGGGTTTTCCCCCAGGGATCACAAGCTCCCCATGGGCATGTGCTAATGTGAGGCTGGTTCCTTGTGTTCCAGGTCTCGCTCTCGGAGCAGACACTCCCACAAGAGCAGGAGCCGCAGTGCCAGCAGCAGCCGCTCCAAGAGTAGATCCAGATCCAGGTATGTCTGTCTTGGGAGAACTGGGCGCTCCCACTTTGATGAGAAGTCCTGAATTTGCAGCAGGAGCACTGTTTTTCCTTTCCCTCCTGTTCTCTGCAGACCATGTGTGCTGCTCAAACCCCCAGCACACTGAAGCAGAGCTGTCTGTTGTTGCCTTTGCACCTCCAGGTCTGTGTCCCGTTCCAGAAGCAAGAGCCGTAGTCGAAGCAAGAGCCGTAGCAGAGGCCAGAAAGAGAAAAGCAGGACTCCAAGTAAAGAGGATAAAAGTAGGAGCCGCAGCAGGAGCACAGAGAAATCCCGGAACAAAAGCAAGGATAAGTCTGAGGGTGCTCTCCATAACAGTGATGAGAAAGCCAAGAGCAGGAGCCCCAGCAAGGAAAAGAGCAGGAGCAGGAGTGAGAGTAAGGACAGGGGAGAGGCAAGGGAGAGCATGAGGAACAGGAGTAAGGAGAAGAGTAGAAGCAAGGACAGGGAAAAGAGTGTTAGCAAGGCTAGAAGCAGGAGCAAGAGCAGGGATGAGAGCAGGAGCAGGAGCCACAGCAAGGATAAAAGGAAAAGTAGGAAGAGAAGCAGGGATGACAGCAGAAGTAGAAGCAGGAGCCGCAGCAAGAGTGAGAAGAGCAGGAGGCGCAGCAAGCGAGACAAAGCCAGCAGCAAGAAGAAAAGGAAGGACAGCCACGAGCGGTCCAGGTCAGGCTCCAAGGAAAAGGAGCACCTCAAATGTGAGTCTGACAAGAAGGAGTTGAAGGGCGAGGATGTGGTGTCTCGCTCCAGGTCTAGGTCCATTTCCAAGCCCAAACCAAATGTCAAATCAGACTCTCGGTCCAGGTCTAAGTCCTCCTCAAAGCCGAGGTCCCGGTCCAAGTCCAGGTCTAGGTCAGCCTCTAGGTCACGCTCCCGATCGCAGTCGAGGTCCTGCTCCAGGTCCTAACCTTGCTGCTGCCCCACCTGGAATGGTTGGAGTAGTCTTTTGTACATGTTTAGTAGCTGTAACCAAGTGATTGAAGTAGAAACCCTGTGGATGCTGTATATTTTTAACACCCCTGATGGTCTGTCTGTCATTAACTGCGGCGCTCCCTCCCTGGCGTGAGGCTGTTCTGCTCCCTTTCCATCCAACAGGAGGGTTCTCTCTAAATAGAATTCCTGGAGCCTCCGAATTGCCCTGTTTTCCAGGAAGAGCCTCTCAGGGAAGGAGCACTGTGCCCTGCTGGGTTTGTGGGATTGCAGTGAGGACTGGTGGTAGGTATGATGGCTTCAACAGTCTTTGACCTCGAATTGATGCCCCTTGATGTCTGCCATTTAGTGGAAGTGCTAAGTCTTAAGTTTCATACTACTTTTGTTCCATATTTTTTTGACTTACAAAGTTGTGAATAGCACAGTCAAAAGGAAAAAAAAATAGAGGTACTTGCAGTAATCTATAGGGAAAAGAAGTATAGTTCCATATTCTGGTATTGTGACAATATCCTTGTTTTATATTAAATTTTTTTATTTTATTTTTCCCTGTCTTGCAAAGTACAGTGATTCCTGTTTCCATGAAGTTTGAATAAAGACTATTTTTGCTTGATGACATTTGGTGGTGGTTCCATGATGTTGTGTGGGCACTCTCAGTGTTTTCTATGGACCAGTGAAAGCCTGAACTTGCCAAGAGTCACCTGCAGAGAAAAGGCTCTTTGCTCAGAAATTCACTTGTTCTGTAGCTCATCAGCTCAATGTTTTCCCCTTTCACACTGTTGGCTTTTCTTCCCATGCCCTGGGCAAAGGAAGAGCAAATACCCCAGTGCTTTCACAGGTGTTTTCCTGGCAGTAGGAGGAGGTAGAGCTGTCCCAGCTGTTTAATTCTGGTTGTTCTTTGATTTCATGATCCCTGACTGTGCATTTGGAATTTCAGTCAGGAATTGTGACTTTCTAAAATGGAGAGGTGTCAGTCTGACCTGGGTGGGAGGAGGAGTGGACTGGGATAACATGCACCAGTATCAGCCAGTGTTTGTCTTGCTGTCCCCCCAAAGTGCAGGGGGAATTGTAGGTTGGGAATTTCCAGTCATGGATGGAAGGATCAGTTTGTCTGGCTCTCTCCCCTCTGCTCCAAATCCAACAGGCCGTGCCATGGGACTGCAATTCCTTGGCACTTGCTTTTCCAGTCCAGCTTCTCTTGGCACACCTAGAGCAATCTGGAGTTTAGGCTGGAGCCTCAGATTGTCTCTTCTCAGCATGTTTTCCAGGACTTTTTCCTCCTAATAAAACTTCATAAAAAAGCTCAGGCTGTGCTGAGCAACTCTGGGCTTGGAGATACCAAGGGTGTTCCACTGGTGTGTCCCCAGAATCCCTGAGGAGGGAGGGAAGTTTTTAGCAGGAGTTTTGTAGATGTTCCTGAATAATATCCCAAATTTCAACTTGGGCCACTCACAAATTGCTCAGACTGAGTTTCCCACAAGCTCTTGCACAGGTGGCTTGCAGGAAAGAAGTGACATTTCCACCCTTCCAGCAATGCCCTGAAAAACAAAATGCAAACCCTACTTTGTGAGTTCCTGAGCTGGAATAAGAAGGTCAGTTACAGCTCCCTTCCAAACATTCCTTCAGCAAATTCCCAATGCTCACAAAACTGACGGCAGCAGCTCTCGCAGCGAGATGTTGGACTTCAGAGGTGCAAGTAGTTCTGTATAATTTGCTTATTTGGAACTTGTCCAGCCAAACTAAAAAGATGAAAGGCTGATAGATCATCAGAGCTGCTTTCAACACCAAATATTTCCCCAGACTTTAAGAGGGGTCAGGGCTTGGTGAGTAGCTCAGGCTTTATCAAATGTCAAATTACCACAGCAGCATGGGAAAGCTCTGTGGAAGTGATATTTCATTTCTTTAGAAAGAAAAGCCTTTTCCAGCTGTATATATTTAGGGCTTTAACATCTTAGGCTCTCATAATGACATTTTTAATCCTTTCTGCTGCTTAATCCTAGTACAGAAGCAAACCAGGCGAGGCAAGATGTTTGCTAATGGGGGATAATTAATGGAAAAATATCTTGAAGAAAATCTGCAAGTGATAAAGTCCAGGCAAAGGTTTAAACAAGTGACTGCCGGGGCTGCTCCCAATGACTGAGCTGGGATCTAGTGAGTCCTCTGGGAGGAACATCCCTGAGGACAGGCCCTCAGAGGTGGGAAACCTGTCACTGTGTGCAGTGGGAAGAGGGAAAACCAAAAATCCTACAGGTGTGAGCAGCGGGAGCACTGGTGATTCTGGCGTGTGAGCCCAGTGCCACCTCCCCTTGGGGTCGTTGCCATCCCCATTCCTATCCCATTCCCCCCCACCCCTGCCATTCCCATTTTCCCCACCCTGTTCCCCCTATCCTATCCCACCCCATCCAATCCCTTCAGCACCACCCCCCTCAGGGCGATTCCCATCCCCATTCACATCTCATTCCCTATCCCATCCCATTCCCTATCCCACCCCATCCTAGTCCCCTATCCCATCCCATTCCCCCATCCTATTCCCCTATCCCATCCCATTNCGCGCTGCGCAGCCGCGCCGAGGCCGCGAGCGGGGCCGCTGCGGTGAGTGCGGGCCGGGCCGGGGCGGGCACAGCCCGTGAGGGGCCGGGGAATCGCTCCCAAACACCCCGATCCGCCGCCGAAAACACCCCGAGAACAGGGCAAGGGATGCGGGGTGGAGCTGGCCGGGTCGGTGTCGGGGCTAGTTCGGGGCTGTGGCGGCGCGGACGGGACCCCTCAGGCACTCCCAGCCCCGGCGCGGGGGGGAGTTCGCACTGACCGCCCTCATCCCCCCGCCCCACACCGGAGAGGGTTCTGTGTGGAAATCAGAGAGTTTGGCGTGAGGGGAAACAACCGAAAGAAAAGCCGGAACGGCATCAAACTTGGCGGCCGGGAAGGCGAAGAGTCGGAGCGATGGGTTTGCGGGCGGAGGGAAGGTCGGGGCCGAGTAAATAGAGGGGTAAATACAGTCCTTCGGAAGTGTCGGTCGCCTGCGGGTGTGGGGGAATGTAAGGGATGTTTGGTGTCAGGAGAAAGGGTTCTGAGCAGGGTTATGGGCTCCTGGTGCCTCTAGGAGTCGGGTTAGGTTTTTAATGTGAAAAGACTCGATTTGTTCAGTTGCTGCGCTGAGAAGTTTATAAATAAAGGAACAAAACCCAAACGCGCCACGGCCTGTGACTGGGATTAAGTGATAAAGAGCTGTGATACTTTGCGCCAAGTTGTAAAAGAGCTTTCTGGGGTTTATTTTGTCATGTAATAAAATTGAAGTAAAAGGAGGAAAAAGGGGGACTTGATGCTTCAAACTTTCCTTCCCACGCAGCAATTAAAACAGTCTGTCGTGGTCGGTGTTTTTGGCCTCCCCTCTGTGATCCATAATCTGTTTAAGTTCTGTATTTTTGAGGATGGAAACAGCCTTTTCTTCAGCCACTATTCCTGCTTGGCGATGTGAAATATTTAATAGTGATTAATAGGAGTCCCCGGGGTGATTTGCTGGATTGTAGTCTTATAAAGTAATTACAGCTGCAATTAAAACAGAGGACATTTTTGGCCTCCATGCTCTGATTTTTGCTCTAAAATTGATTGCGCTTCACACTGCAAATAATCCCATTAAAGCTGAACGCGTGTGAAATGAATTGGAATTCCTGGTGAGTGCCGGGCTGGAGATGGAGCTGAATTTGAGCTGCTGGGTACAGCTGTGCAGGGCCGGTTCTGCTCGGCTTGGCCAGGGTTAATTTATGATGTCTTGGGGGTTTTATTGAGGAGTTACAGCCAGATGTGCCCTGCACACCATCCCCGACCCCCTGACCCCTCGGGGTGTTTTCCTTGCCCCTCTTGGACTGCAGTTTTTGCCACCAATTCTCTGCTTACTCAAATTAGGTTAATTATTAAAAGTAGCATCTAGAAATTATTTAAAGCAGCATCTGCAATTTTACTTGACAGTGTGCTTTAAATTGTGTTGGTTTATCTGCAGAAGTTCTGGCTCCTCATTATCTCACTTCTGCTTTCTTGCAAGGCTCTTAGTCCAAATACTTCTGGATATGACTGTGTATTCCATGAGGACTGATGTTTTTAGAGGTTAGATGTGCAGTGACACTGGCACATGGGATCAGGTTCCCTCAGGGTGGAATATCCTGAGCTGGAAGGGACCCACAAGGGTCACCGAGTCCACCACGGGGAATCCCACCAGGAGTGTTGTCATAGAGGTGGTGATGGAGATGTGGATGAGAGTGTGGAGTGTGGATGGACCAATCCATGCCTCAGCTCTGCAAGTAAAGCATTTTAGAGGCTTAAATCTCGTTATTATTATCAGAGTGACACCATTTGAATGTTAGGAAAACATGGTTTAAGTGGATCAAAACCAGGCTGGACCTTTATAGTCTCTCTCTGAATGACAAGGTGGTTCCTGAGTTGCAACGTTGGTTCTTCTTCCCCCTACAAACAGTGTTCACTTTCTCCCATTGTTTATATCATTTTTAATGTACTTCAGCCTTTTCTCAAGCCCTCCACGTGTTCTGTTGGGCTGGAGGAGCAGGAAGAATGCAGCAAAGTGAGATGAAAAATGAGATCAGAGGCTGGGGGGGGGGAGGCAAATGAGTGAATGTCTCGTTGTTAAGGAGGGCTCCAACACCTGGAATCAATTAGCAGCCAGAGGAAACAGAGTTCCCTCCAAACCCCGTTTCTCTTAATTAGCAGAACTCGCTCTTCTCCACAGGTGAGGTGTGAGGACAGATGTGCTTTGCTGAATGTGGCAGATTGCTTTCTAGAGAATGCTCTGACTTACTGGTAAAATAACTTTACCTCCAAGGAATGGGTGTTTCATTACCAGGTTTAGCATCTTTTGGCTCATCTCTTGTTTGTTTTGTTTTGTGTTTTTTTTAATTTCTGATTGAATCCAGTGAAGTGATGGGATAAATGCAGGGTTGAGCTAAGCAAACAGGTAGATGTTCTATTCATGAATCACACAGGATTTGTTTTGACAACCCTGTTTATGCTGTAGCTTTTAAACCCTTTGAAAGGCTGAGAGAATTGGGATTGTTCAGCCTGGAGAATTTTGAGGGTGACCTAATTGCAGCCTTCCACTGCCTGAAGGGAACTTGCAAGAAAGATGAAAAGGGGGTATTTTCAAGGGCCTGGAGTGACAGGACAAGAGGCAATGGTTTCCCACTGCCAGAGGGCAGAGTTAGATGGGATATTGGGAAGGAATTGTTGGCTGGGAGGGTGGACAGGCCCTGGCACAGGTTGGGCAGAGAACTGTGGCTGCCCCATCCCTGGAAGTGTCCGAGGCCAGGCTGGATGGGGTTTGGAGCCACCTGGGCTGGTGGAAGGTGTCCCTGCCCATGGCAGGGGTGGGACTTGGATGGTCTTTAAAGTCCCTTCCAACCCAAAGCAGAGTCCATGATTCTGTGAAACCGAAGGGGGATGATCCTGGGTTGTTGGAGGATTATGGCATCTCAGCTCTGGGCTGTAACTCTGCTGAAGCTGAGGAGGGGTATCAGAACCATAAGAAGAATCTGTTTTGCAGTTTTTGTTGCACAGTTACCTGCAAAATCCAGGCACCGTGGCTGGTCCTGCCTCTTGACTTCAGCAGCAAGTGGATCTAAAAGACAAGCCTACATTTCCTTGTCTTTTTAAGTTTTTAGTTGATTCTGTGCACTTCTTTGCTTTTGAAATAAGTGTGGATTGGTTGCTGCTGGTGTCAGTGGGACACACGGAAAACTCGTGGTAGTTCTGGAGTTTAAGACTAGTCCTCCTAACACCGAGTCATTTGGAGTTTAGATAACCAACCTTAATTATTGCCCAGAAGATTGTAAGCATTTAAAAAAAGCACAGAGTAATACAGTGACAAATAACTAGTGCAGAGATTTGATAAATCTTTTCTCCACGAGCCTTCAGGCAGCAAGCAGCCATTGCAGATGTCAGAAATGATGGGGGACAACAAAACATTATGGGCAATGATTTGCTCCTCTTGATGGTTTTCAGTAACTGCTTGCACTTTCAGAGCGTTTTTTATTGCAAAATTAATTCTTTGTGCCTTAGTTAAACATGTAAGTGGTGTGTCTGAACCTTTAGTTTTCCATTAGAAGAATCGCTTCTTTCCCTCCTGCAATTTTAATGTGGTCACAAAATTGACTTTCTAATCACAAATCTTAGCAGTTCCTTACAGGTCATTAAGTTTTGAGTGAGAATAGTTGTGATTACAAGTGATGGAAAGTATTTATATCCTGCATCTGTGTTGTAGAAATCAGATTTAGAAATGGCAGAAGTTCCAGCATCCTCGTAGGGAGTAAATTCCATCTATGGAGGTGCTCAAGGGCAGGTTGGATGGGGTTGGAGCAACCTGGGGTAGTGGAAGGTGTCCCTACCCTTGGCAGGAGGTGGAACAGGATCATCTTTAAGGTCCTTTCCAACCCCAAACCATCCCAGGGTGGTTGTCCTTTGTGTCTCTTCTGCAGGCTGTGATGGTTTTTATGGTGTGTGACTTCTCTGTGGCACTGGGAGATGCCCACGAGTCTGTGTGCTATAGTTGCTGCAACTGATTCCCTGGGACTTGCCTTAGCAGTTCCTTGGTTGGTCTCAGGCCTGGAGGAGACATTCCTGGGCTGCCCAGCTGGAGGGTGAGGTTTGGGCAGTGTCTGGGGCCCTTCTCCAGAGCCAGGATGAGCAGATGAGAGAGAGATGGAGAGCTCCGCGCTGAGAGCTGTTAGTGGACACCATAGCATGAGACTTTTCTGCTCCTCATTTTCCGTGAGGGAGCAGAAGGCATTGACTGTGGGCATGGAAGAAGGTTTTGTGCCTTTTTTTGCATCTCTCCCCTTCTGTTTGGAGTAGCTCAAAGTGCTCTCCAGTGTAGCAGGGGGTTCCTGCAAGGATGGCAGAGCTACCACTCTGCCTTTGCTGGCGTCGGCAGGGAGAGGGGTGCTTGTCAGACAGGCTCTTTTCAGCAGCCACAGCCCGTCCCGCTGCTTTTCTTTCAACTGCTGGAATAAATACATATGTTTGTGTGTATTTTTGGCACAGTTGTGCCAGGAAACCAAGGAAGAGCATCTCACAGACCACGGTGCTGGTTTAGAGTGAACTCCCAGTGCCACTGGTGCGGTCGCGTTGCCCGGTGCCAGTTTGTTGTTTCCCAGCACAGCAGCACCTGCTCCGGTTCGTACATTAACACGTGCTCAGGGCAGGCTCGGCAGGGCTGTGTTGGAACAAATCACCTCAAACTCCTGCAAACCCGAGTAGTTGCTGTCGCAGCCCGGCGGCGGCGCTGCCAGAAAGCATTTGCTCCTTCTCCATCCCACCCTAAGGGCATCCCTCTCCATTCCCAGACCATTTCCCCCCTCTACTCCTTCATTATTTTGAGCAATATTTGTCATTATAGTTTTTCTCTCTTCACGAGGAACAGAAATTAGTAGGAAGTGCAGTCAGTTCTGAATTTTATCTTTTTCCCTCTTGGCTGACATGGGCAGTGGAAGCACTTAAGCCTCATCGTGCCATTAAATGCTTGCCAGTGGCTACACTGGTACAATTCTATTGCTCTGAAAGTTTCAGTCCCTGACTGATGAGATTCCTGGAGGTGAGACTGGTGTGAGGTTTTTTTTTGTGATGGTATTAGTTCTGCCTTGCAAAATATTATTTGCCTGAGGTGGGTGGTGAGTTTTGGCATGTGAATAAAATATCATCAGTCACTGTCACAGCAAAGGGCAGGCAGGTGGTGGTTGTGGCTGAGCTGGGAGGTGTTGGGAGCAGCTCCTGAGACCAGATTAGTTGTGCTGCAAGAAGTCAGGACGTTTTTTGTGTGTTTGTGTTTAAATTTTAGGGCCCTCGCTAATGTCACAGCAGGGCCTGGCAGAGGTAACACTGCCAGAGCTCCCACTGCCGGCTCTGAGTGTTCTCCACTGTGTAAAGGAAGATGCAGTCCTCATGGGAATGTTACACAATTCCAGAGCTTGGGAATGAGGGATATTGCCTTGAAGAGCGTTGGGAGGTAACTCCCATGATCAGCCAGGCCTCACCCTCAGATCAGAGAGTGTCAATAAAGATGCTGGCTGGATTTTTAATATTAATTTATATGTTCTGGGGCTGGGCTACCCCAGAGATGAACGTGCTTCTACATAGTGTCATTGGCTCCTGGGCAAGTCCTGCTCCAGAATGACCCGTGGAGCTTTGGAGATGCTCCTTCCTCTGACCTTCTGCCCATGATGCTGAGCTGTCCCCACCATCCACAGGGAAGAACCCCTGGGATCTGCACTGGGATGCTGCTGCTCTTCTGGTGATCAAGGGAGGTGAACCAGATGGAATCCTCCAGGAAACTGAGTCCACTTAGAATTTCTTCAAACCAATTTGTTTCTCTTTGTGCTGGAGTGAAAATGGTGTTCTGTCTCCTCAGGCTGCAGAGGAGGAAGTGAGTGAGCCTTTTAGAAGCAAGTTCAGCATCTTTGAAGCTTTAAGACATACAGGATTTAGATAGAAAAGAGGGAAGAGGAGGAAGAACTTTTGGGATAAGGCTTTGATAGGGTGCTGGAGGTAGGTCCCGAGCCCAGGAAGTGTGCAGGAGTAGAAGGAGGATGGTGCTTCTCAACTCAACGAGGAGCTCTTCCTTAGAGGTGAAGCAGATTCCTTTAAACTGAGTTCAGCAGTTCTGGGCAGAGAATGGGTGGCTGAGGAAACATCTCGGACTAATGAAGTGCTGGGAATAAAAGCTTTGGAGCAGAGCTTGCAAATGCAGCCACCTTTGACTTGCCTCTTTCATTCTGGAGTTCAGTAGCTCCATATTGCAGACAGTAAAGAACATCAAGGAGTGAGTAATCTTGGCAGCTATTTGCTCAGCAGAAAGGTGGTTTTTTAATTTAAAATTTGTATTTTTTTTCAGTGCTCTGTTGCATTTGCAGGTCAGGAATAATAAAAGTTGCATATTGACACTATTTAACATGCTTTAATGATTTTATCTGGACCAGTGAAGTGTTCCTTCATAGCCTAAGGAATTTTTTCAGGCTTGAAGGATGAATCTCTGTAGTCTGCCACGTGTCATTCCTTTTCCATTGCTGTCCTGTGTGTGTCTGCAGGGGTTTTCTTGGCCTGCACCTGGATCTCCTGTAGCATCCTGTGTGTGTGCAGGGGCTGGGGATCAGGCAGAGAAGGGCTGTTCCTCAGTGTCACTATCCTTCAGCAGTATTCCCTCTGCCCATCCCTGCATTCCTCTGGGAAATTAATTTCCCACCAGCCCAAGGGTCGTTGAAGATGGGTTGAGGACTTCTTGGCCCCTGGCAGCTCCAGATGTTTGCAGTGTTTATGCAGCACAGCTGTCCCTGTGCTCTAAGGGCTTTAAAGCCCAGCCAGCTCCAGCTGAGGGTTGGACAGGGACAGGACAAGTTCCTCTGCAATGTGACCCTTCTCTCAACAGCTGGGTGGGTCCTGCTTGTGCTGAGATTTTAGGGAGGTTGTTGCACATCATAACTGCAAAAAATATAATTGTGTTTGGTGGATGAATTTGAACATAAGAGCAGAGGTCTGGGTAAAACTGCTCCTCTGAGGGTGCTCATCAGAGCGCTGAGTTCCTGGGGGAGGACATCCAAAGCAGGCACAATTAATCACAGAATCACAGAATATTCCCAGTTGGAAGGAACCCATAGGGATCACCAAGTCCAGCCCTTAAGTGGATGTTATTTAATTGACAACCACATGCAGCAGAAGGGTTTTTTGGGGGCCTGATGATGGTGTTTTGAAGAAGAGTTGTGTAGGGTGTTTCTCTGTTGCATTTGCAGGTCAGCACTAATAAAAGTTGTATATTGACACTATTTAACATGCTTTAATGATTTTATCTGGACCAGTGAAGTGTTCCTTAATGCTTTTAAAAAGCTTTAAAAATAAGTAACAATAAGGTACATTCAGGCATTTCTTTTTGTGCCATACCTAATTGCAGTTCAGGGAATCCTGTCCCTTCCCATCCCCCTTCCCACTTTCTCACTGCTGCTTCTTTGCTTGCTTTCTTTTACCTGCAGTTTGTTGATGTGAGTGTGGACTGCTAGAAATCCTTGCCAAAGCAGAAGCCATAAAAGCTCTTGCAGCCTTAGGAGTAGATACCAGCCCAGCCAGTGCTGCTCCTGCTGCTTTCAACACTTCCACTGCCTCTGTCAGTGCTTTGGAAGGGGAGCATTTTACTGTGGAACAGTTTACAGAGTTTCTGAGAAAGCTTCAGGAAGTAAAAGGCCTTGTGAAGCGTGTGGAGTGAGCCATTTGGAATATTCTGGGAGTATTTAGGAGGAATGTAATTACTGTGTAGTCATAACAGTACCTGGCATATGCTTGTGGGAGATGAGTGAGTTATGGGATGATCTGGGCAAGGTTTGTCAGTGTAGCCAAACATCCCCCTCATGCTGAGATTTAACTGACATCCTGGGATCTCCTTGGGTGGGGATTCTGGGAAGGTGGAGCCCCTTATTCTCAGAGTGATGGCTCAGCAGTGACATCTGTGTTCCAGCTTAACACCAGGAATGTACTTGTTGTGGCAGCACTGGACTCTGCACCTGTTGTTAACAAAACTGCCTGTTTTGGGGCTCAGAGCCTGGCATGGTCTGGTCATGTGTTCCTCATGGAACACTCTCAGCCTCCAGACAGAGGGATGGCACTCCCTGGGCAGCACCTCAGCTCTGTGCTGTCTCCTGAGCCATGCTTGGCATGGAGCAGGATGTTCTTGTCCCAAGTGGTGGCTGTGCTCGAAGTGCCTGTGGCTGAGCTGCAGGACCTGGCACTGCTTGAACCTCTGGCAGAGACAGGAGCTTCCAGGGTTCCTCGTGTGCTGGCTGAGTGCGCTACCTGGCATGGAGCAGGAATGGAAGGCACAGTGCCATGCTGACCTGGCATTCCTGGCTCCTCCAGTGTTGGTTATCTAGGATGTGATAACAGCCAGGCTTGTGTGGACTGTTCATATCAGTGAGTCTGCCCAGCTCCGTCCAACATCCGTGCTGGACCATGGAGAGCAATCAAACCTCGATGAAGAACGTCACTTGGCTTCTCAGGATTAGTCCAAGTGCTGGTGAGGAGGCTGAGAATGGCTTTAAATCAAAGCCAAGTGACTCATTTCTCAGAGTTCTGGGTTGTGTGGTGCTTTTTCTTTTTTTTCTTTTCAAGAGTTAAATGGTGCGTTAAAAACTGGATTGATCCAACCAGTGGCACATGAGTGGTGCCAGTAATGTAGAGCAGGGAAAATGGGCACACAGGAGCCCCTGTGCATGATCTGCATGGCAAATTACTGGGGCAAATTATCCATCAGAACAGGGCAGATGCCTGGTGCTGAGTGTCACCATGGCTGTGTTGTGTGAAAATATCAAACACAAATTCATTTGCATTAGGAAGAGCTCAGATCATAGGAGCTGGTAAACAGAAATGATGTATTGGAGTTCCTCCTTACATTTTCATGCTCTCATTCAGAGGAAAGAGCCATATATATCCTTTGCTGGGTATAGAAATGATTGCTCTGTTTTCCCATCACTAATGTGCTGGTTTTAGGGGCTGCCTGTGAAGGATTTTCGTACATATAAAATACATATAAAGGCATAAGGTTTTAAACTTAACCAACTATATTAGAAGTATCCAAACCAGATGGACTTGTTTTACATTTGTCTTTCCAGTTAAAGGGTTCCTAAGAATAAAATATAATAAGATTTGTAGCTGTGTCCTACATACAGCTTTGAGATTATATGCTCCTTTATCACTTTTGCAGGGGACAGGGTTTCCCATAATTAAAATATTCCAGATAAAAGAGGTTTTTTTCTCCTGAGGTGGTGTGCCAGCACACAGGATAATTACCAACCTCTCAATGGGATACTGAAGGTCAGTTATTGAAAGTTTGTGAAGGACATTGACAGAACTCATTGCTTAAAAGGTGTTTTAACATTTTAATGTAATAGTTGTCTTTTCCTTTGCTTCCACAGTGCCCAGACCAGGCGTGTCCTACTCTGAATCCTAAACCTGTGAGCAAATGGATTGCTTGGAGAACGGCAAGTTTTGCACTCAAACAGGCTCCCAGCAGCACAGGGACAGGTAAAGACACCCCAGATTTTTCCTGGTTTTTGGTTAAAAATGTTTAAAGGGAACACTGTGCTAGAGAAAAGTGTTCCTGTGAGAAGAATGAACTCCTCAGAGCAAGTGTTCCAGCTCTAGGTCCAGCAAATCCTGGAGACACTGCTCATTCCTTCAGCTCAGCCCAGGCCTCCTGGTTCTTCTCCAGAGGTACAGAGACCCTGGGAACTGCAGGAGTAGTGTGGCACTTTGAGTTTGATTTTGTTTTGACATTTGGATGTTTAATGCTCTCAGAGACATTCCAGATGATTGCAGAAACAGGGCAAATAATAGAAATCTTCCCACCAGCAGTGGCTGTCAGGTGACTGAGGCTGGCAGAGCCCTCAGACGTCTCCGGAGGAAGAGAAGACTCCCTCTGGATTCGGAGGATGAGGAGGACAATGCCTATGAGGATGAGGTAAATGAGCCTGCACGCCTTTGCTCTCAAGAGAGCTGGGAAAAGCAAGGGCAGTTTGTCTGAGCTCCTTGTGCAGAGCTGAGGAAGGTTGTTCTGAACCAAGGGAATGGTCTGGGGTTGATCCTGGTTTACAGCAGTGGTGGGAGTGTCTGCTCTGAGGAATTGTAGGGGCGAGTGAGTAGCTCATGTGAAGTGAAAGTCAGGGTTTCAGACTGTAGCTGTACAGGTGTAGCTACAGCCTTGTACACAGAGTGTATCTCACAGTAATAAAACCACATGCCTCCAAAATACTTTATTTAACTACACTCAGGTACTATTTTGAGATACTAAAGATTAGTGCCAAACCCCAGGGTTTGGCTGGGTTTTATTAGGTATTTGAATGTACACTCACTGCACTACCAGAAACTTGTGCTAATGCTGGGTAAGTAGAAGTACTTCAGTTCTGTGCTGATCTTTCCTGAACTTTCCTGAAGGCCCTCACTCCCTCTGTGCAACCCTGTGCTCTGCTCTTGCCTGTGCAGTGTCTCTCTCAGCCTTTTTAGTCACACACTGCTCATGGTTCTGTCCAGCAGAACTGCTGGGGCAGATGTTGGTGGGTCCCCAGGCTGAGACCTGTCATGACCAGAAGACTGTCATGAGCAGTTTTAACTCTTCTCATTGCTCAGCTTCTCTCTCTGCTGTGGGTGAGCTGTTTCAAGGGATGGATGTTCTCAGGAGTCCTTGCAGTCTGTCTCTTCCCCTTCTCCTCCTCGTTTAAAACTGCCCCCTGTCCCTTCTGGGGCATTTCTGGTGGCAGCTTTGCTTTGCACGTTTGACCTCTTTTGTGGTTTGCTTTGAGAAATGACAATGTGGGAGGAATCAAACCTGAGTTTGAAAACCACACAGAAGAAACATGAATGGCCATTGGGCTCAGAGTGTGACACAGGGACACCACCTTGTCTGGGGGGTTCATCTCTGACAGGACTTCCTTGAAGTTCTGCTTCCTTCAGGGCTTCAGCAATGACTTTTCTTTTTCCTTGCATCCATTCCCTGGCACAGATGAACATAAGAAAGGGAAAGGGAAATACAGTAAGGCTGCTGAGGTGAGCAGCAAATCCTGCACTGCAGAAAGCAAATCCTCTGCATTGTCATGGTGGTTTTGGGCCTGTGCTGCTCTTCAGCAGCCACATTTAAATGAACTTCAGTAGCATGTGTTAAATCACTTGTAAAGCACTTTGGGATACTGCAGGATCAGAGTTCTCTGTGTAACATTCCCTACTGCTATTCTTGCAGGGTTATTCAGGAGACAGTAATGCTGGCTAATAGTCCTGTTAGTTACCTGTTCCATCCTTATTGTACCTGCATTGTGAGATGATGAGAGGGAGGGAGAAACAACCTTGCTAAACTTCTTTTTAACGTATCTGTGTCTAGGAGAAGAATAAATCAAATAATATGAAAAGCCGCAGAAACACTAAACCAATAAAACAAGGTGAGCTAAGCTCAGAGTCTCTTTTCTTCCATGTTTATAGATTTCTTTTAGTAGCTGTTATAAAGTGAGTAATAGTAAACAGAAGAGGAAAGGACAGCAGAGCTCATTTCACATTCAGAGTAGCTTATTAGGTACATAACCCTCTTAGCACAGGGAGCTTCTGGGATGTATTAGCAGGAATATCCTGGATTTCCCTGCATGATGGGCACAATGGGAGGATCTGGAAGAAGTCAGCCTCATCCAAAGCTCACTGAAGACAATAAGAATCTTTTTTCCATTGACTTTGGAGAGCTTCACAGCCAGAGCCTACAATGCTAAAGAGAAAATAAGTTGTAAACAATGTGATTGATTGTAGACTATGAGTTAAATGTGTTATGTATACCTTAAATGATCTAGTGTGTAATTTGAGGGAGATGTTTAATACACATTTAAGACATAATTTTCTCAATATATGACTGTGGTTCTATTAGAATGCATCCAAGTTGTTGTTTTCATCATCTGGGAGCTGCCTCTCTAATAGATGCATTGTGTTATTAGCAGGTTATAAATATAGATATATAAAGTCATGTGAACTGAACAAAACTGCACTTGGTTCTCATCTATTTTATTTTTAGGTTTATTGCAACTGCAATTATATGCCAGTCTGTGCTGTCTGTTAGTTTACATTTAACCCCTTATTCCTCTGTGAAATAACAGGAGAAGGAATTAATTTCCACAGTTTTAAGTTACTCTGCCTTGTCCGCACTTGCCAGTGGCGCCTTTCCAGGGGCAGCTTGCCAGGGAACCCGGGTGCCACAATTCATTTGACCTGTGATACAATAAATTTTCATTTAATGAGGAATAAGCACAGTTTTCCCACTGCTGGAATTCCTGCTTTTCCTCAAAAGCTGGGTAACAGTGCCTCCCTTGGGGTGCCCCAGCAAAGCAGCTGGAGTGTACTTGGGAGGAGAAGGACTGGAGCAGGCAGCAGCCAAGAGAAACACTGATTTTCCTCTTTGTTTTTGATTAATTAGTGCTTCCTGGAAAGAAGAAGGTATGGAACTGGGTTTCCTACTTGGAAGAGGAACAGATGCCAGCTGCTCCCCTAAAACTGTTCAGAGAGGTTGGCAGTTTTTTCCACTCTCTTGCTCTGTTTTCCTCAGGCAGCATCACAGGATTTCTGGCTCAGTGGAGGTGGGTTTGGAGACCACCGTGGAGCCAGCAGGAGCATTTCTGGGTTGTTTGGTGCAAGAGGCTTTGAAACCCCAACATGTTTCTGTGGAATCTCACCCCAAACGAGGTATTAAAAATGCTGGTTGAATCTCACTCACAAATAAACAGCAAGTGGATCTGCTCTGGATAAGTGGGCTGGTAGGAAACCTGGAGAGGGACAGCTGTATGTCACACATCTGTGGCTGTGCAACACCCCTTCCAGCCTTTCCCTCTGGGAAACTCGAGTCAGTCAGTGCTGGGAATGTTGTAGATTCTCTCAGAGACTGTCAGGAGGGAGCAGGGAGTTGTGTCCACTCAGTGAAGGTGGCAGAGGGCCTGGTAGAGCCGCTCCTGTACATTCAACATTCAGCTCCCCGTGAGCTCCTCAAAGCCAAGGGATGCTGGTCTTCCCAGAGAGCTGAGGAGGGTCAGGTCCTGCTTAAGGCCATTTGCAATCCCAGTTCAGGTTGATTTTACACTTTGCTGCACTTCAGCTGTTTCATTTGGATTAAAACTGCAATTCAATGGAAGACCCAACAGTGTTCTGGAATAACTGGGCTCCAGATCAAACCTGCCTTTTCCCTTTCACCATTGGAAGATGACAGATGTCTTTTGGGAGTAGTCTGGATTGACACAGACAGGGATTTTAGCTTTCCCAACATCTTGTTTCTACATTGGAATGGGAGGGGGATTCTTTGGTGTTTGAGAAGAGCTCATTTTTTGTATCTGCTCAAAGATTTGTTCACAGCTAATTGCAACAGGCTCGTGGTTCAGTGTTTTTGAGGGAGTAATTAGAATAACAAATCTGAAACAGTGTGATCATGCAATTATTAATCCCTGAACCTGCACCTGTGCCTTAGAGCAGCAGTCACTTGGAGGTAGAATTTTCTCCTCTGAGTTGAGAATTTGAAGCCTGAACTACATCTGATGACTGCTCTGCAATAGGTTTTGTCTCTGAATTAAAAGCAAATGTTTCTTCCCCCCTCACAGTATCAATCATTCCCCCAAGGCCGGAATGGATTTAAGGTTGGAATGAAATTGGAAGGGCTGGATCCTGAACACCCCTCTCGATTCTGTGTTCTCACAGTGGCTGAGGTAGTTTCTTTTCCTGTCTTTGATTCAAAAAATCCCATGTACATTCAGGAGTTTTTTATTCAATAAAAAAGTAGAAACGTAATAATAGGACTTTAATGAATTAATTAGTGGTTGGGAATTCAAGGTGACACTGAAGGCATGGTGTGATGGGGTTAAGGGTCTCTGCCTGAAATCCCACTGTCAGATTTTTACAGTTGTAGCTCAGAATAGCAAACCTGCTAATTGCCTGTAATGAATAAGTATGAGAAAACCAATGCAATTGATTAGTGATTTTCCTTAAGTTCATTCAGAGCTCCTCTCGTTGCAGATCCAGGGGTACAGGATGAGACTGCACTTTGATGGGTATCCAGAGTGTTATGACTTCTGGGCTAATGCTGATTCCTCAGACATCCATCCCGTGGGCTGGTGTGAAAAAACAAGCCATAAGCTGCTCCCTCCTAAAGGTATCGGAAAAAAATAGAGTGGTGAACAAGAAACCATAAATTCCCCTGGGAATTAGTTGTCTTGGCTCTGCATGTTTCACTTTTAGAGTGATTTCAGTGTGGAACTCGATCTGAGGGGCTGAAGGGAAGAGGAGTAACTGACACAGTGACTCACAAATGAACAAAACAGCTGCTTTTTGATATTCCCAGAGACTGACGTTGTTAGTCAAATTGGGAGCTCTGTATTGGATGTCTCCTTGAGGCTCAGGGCTTGCTTCTTCCCTGCATTCCATTTCCCAGAAACATCAGAAGGGTGAGATTAATGATTGGCCATTAGAGTGCAAAAGAGAGAGATGGTTTAGCTGAGAAGCACATCCCCTGAAGATTTTAGCAGGGCACTTACCATGCAAAGTTCATGTTCTTCCCAGGTAATTTCCATTTCTGAAAAAGCCATCAGAATGTTCTGGGACTGTGTAAAACAATCTTTTTATCTCTTCCCAGGTTTCAAGGAGGGAGAATTTAATTGGGCTTCCTATCTGAAGAATTGCAGAGCTCAAGCAGCTCCAAAAAGCCTTTTTAAGACCCTCAGCACTGTAAGTGGTGATGTGTAATAGAAGGTGTTTCCATCAGTCTGGTGCTAAGGGAGTTTTGAGCAGAATATTTACTTGCTTTTAATATGCTCATGTCAGAGGTACAACCCTGGTGCAATCAGATGCAAACTGCTTTCTGCTGTGATTTATTTTAAGATGGAAAACTCGTACAATTTTTCTTTCTTCGCCCAGTCACTGACTTCCCAGAGAAAGAATTTGTATTTTCCTTCCTCCTTAATACTGGAGGAAAAGATTTACTGAGCCATTTATTAAATATATTGCAACCCTCTGTTTTGCTGTGTCGCTGCAGTCGAGATATTTGTGTCACTTTCCCCTAATTTAATCATTTCCAAAATAATGTCTGGTTTCCAGCAGCATTGCTCATGTGTGCCATGGGATTCATTATGGGGCTGTGGATCTTGAGCATTTTTCATCCTTCACCCCCTGGTGCTTTCTTTGTGGTTGTTACCCTCAGTGCCTGTGTCACCCTCCCTCCCGTCTGTGTCACTCCAGTGATGGATGGGACACTGCAGATGGACAGGCACTGACTCCAGAAGGGTCAGGGCCCAGCTCTGCTCTGTTTCCCACTCTTTTTCCTTGAAAACTCTCCTAACTTTTCCACTAGTAAGACAGGACCTGCCATACCCATCACTGCAAGGCATTTCTGCTTCAGACTGGGGATCTGTAGTGATGGGGGTGCCCAGAAATGCTGCATCTCGAGCCCCATCAGCTCTTTTTTGGCAGCAGAAGCAGTCATTACCAGAAATCCTGGAAATCTGGGCTGCAAACCTCTTGCCGGTGTGTTTGGTCTGTGGGTTTTGAGGTTACAACCCACAACAAAGGAGTTTGTAGGGGGAATGTGGCTGATTTCCCTTCCCTGGTGTCCTGTTCCTCAGCCTGTCACACCGTCTGGCTTTCGTCTGGGAATGAAACTGGAGGCTGTGGACAAGAAGAATCCGTCCCTGGTGGGGGTGGCCACCATCACAGACATGGTGGACAACAGGCTGCTGATCCACTTCGATAACTGGGATGAGAGCTACGACTACTGGTAAAGAGACCCTGCTCCTCACACCCTACTGCCAGGACACTGCTCTCCTTTGCTCTTCCACTGAGGGCAACAGCTCAGAGTGTAAATGCAGGCACAGCACTTTGGGGTCTTAAGTCAGTTTTCAGGGATCCAAATAGTTACTTTGGGTTTTTGCAAAGAGACAGTGGCCCCTCCAGGTTGAGTGCTGGGCAGCTCAGGGCAGGACCAGCAGGGATGGCCTGAGCTGGCTGGGAGGCTTTGGAGGTAAAAGGAGCTCCAGGAGAGCTGGAGATGGACTTGGGATGAGGGATGGAGGGACAGGACAAGGGGAATTGCCTTAAGCTCAAGGAGGGCAGATATTAGGAAGAAATTGTTCCCTGTGAGAGTGGGAAGACCCTGGCACAGGTTGCCCGGAGAAGCTGTGGCTGCCCCTGGATCCCTGGAAGTGTCCAAGGCCAGGTTGGATGGTGGGAGGTGTTCCTTCCCATGGCAGGGGGTGGAATGGGATGGGCTTTATGGTCCCTTTCCACCCAAACCTTTCCATGATTCTATACTCCAATGCAAGTAGACTGGGATGAGGTCAGGGAATGTTCATGTTACCCATTCCTCTGGCAGAGCTAAAGGAAGAGCAAGCTCCATCCATGGCAGCCCCTGGAATTAGTGACATCCTCTGCTCCAGCTCTTGCAGAGTGTTGGCTTGTCTCCCTGCAGGCTTACGTTGGGAAGCAGGCAGGACTGGAGTCAGGAGAAATCTTTTCCATTTCCTTCAGCAGAGTTTGGCTGAGGCCCTCTGAAAATAAAAAGAACTGCCAACATTTAGGCTTTCAAGTCCTGCCCTGCACCTGCAGAGCTTTGCCACACCAGTGTTTCCATTCACAGGCCTTCACACTGTGTTCCTGTGCCATTTTAGCCTGTGAAGCTTTGTCTCCACCCCGTGTTTTGTTTGGAATTTGAACATTTTAATGGGAAACAAAAGCAGACAAAGCCTCAAAGTAGAGCTTGGCTGAAAACACTTGTTTTATCCTAGATCTGAAAGGCTGCTCTGGTACCTTCCTTGGAGCAGATGGGACAAAAGAAGCTGTCACAAACTGGCCCATTGTCTCCTTCAGGGACTCAGATCTGAAGGTGTAAAAAAATTGGGAACCAGGCAAACTCCCGCTGGGATTCAGTGAGGATTGGTGGATTAATGTGCACCTCTTGGCAAAGACCTTAAAAGTCATTCCCCTTTCTTCCCCAGTGATGGAGTTTGGGTGAGGGACAAGCATTTGGGCTTTGTTTCATTGCCTCCTCTGCATTTTAGCCTGGATGATCTCTGTGTCCGGGCTGGGCTGTGGTTGGAGTAGTTTGTGGTGGTGATGTGGGGGGGCTTTTTTTGGCTGTTTTTTAAAGCACCAGACATTTATCCAGAGCAGCTGTGGCTGCCCCACCCTGGAAGTGTTCTGGGCCAGGCTGGATGGGTTTGAAGCAACCTGGGCTAGTGGAAGGTGTCCCTGCCCATGGCAGGGGGTGGAACTGGATGATCTTGAAGGCCCCTTTCATCCAGGATGCATTTGGTGGTTTTTCTTTGTATTCCCTGTGTTTGGGGCACCTCAGACACGTTGACAACTTGGCCTTCCCATTCTGAGGAGGCAACACTCGTGTTCCACACCATGATCACACCCACTGAAAGCATCTGCTCCCCCAGCAAAGGCCATCAGACAGCATTTGAAATGCTGCTTTTCTCCTTGCTCTAAGTGTGACTGGTGCCAACTTTCCCTCTTTGCTTCAGGTGTGAAACAAGCAGCCCATACATCCATCCTGTGGGCTACTGCCAAGAGACTGGAACCCCACTGGCAACACCACCTGGTATGTTGAAAGTGAAACTTCTTTTCTGCCTCAGCCAAAAAACCTGCACTAAACTGTGTCTTCCACATAATTACATATTTGCGAGTTCCAGATTCCACTCAGAACTCTTTACTAATTGGACAGTATTGTTGTTTGTACTTGTTGCCACTGAATTTTCTGTTGGCTCTTAGTTCTTTCAATGGATGGAATGAGAGTGGTAATTTTTGATGGAATTTGCAGAAAGGAAAAACTTGAAAGGATTTCCAGCATTTCCTTTAAGCTGGAAGTAAAAGCAATCAGTGTCATGATTTCCTAGATGGAATTTCTGGAAGTGAAGGAGTTGCTGAAGCCACATCTCCTTCTGCTGCAGTGGAATTTTGTAAAGGAAGAGGATGTTGGCAAATGAGAAAGGGCAGAACATGCAGGGAAGCAAGTGCTGTTTTCAGGCCTTGGAAGTGCTCATTCACCTTAAAAATAGCCAACCTAAAAAAATGAACCCTGCCATTTGCCACACTGACAGCCCTGGAGCAAGAACTCCTGTAATTTCCAAGTGGATCAGGAGGCACCACAAGATCCCTCTGCCTGGGGGGAACTGTCTCCTGTGCCTTTGCTGCTGTTGCAGGAGGGATTGCAAACACCTGATCCTGCTCCTGGAATGGGCAGCAGGGCAGTTCTCTGCTCATGCCATGATTTCCTGGGCCCCCAGCAGGCCCTTCAGCCTCTTGTGGCCTCTGCCGAGGGACTTAAATGCAGCATTTAAGTCGCTGTGCTCTGGATTTAGTCCCTGCACCCTCCTGCCAAAAGGAGACAATCCCGAGGGTAAGAATTACTGAAATGGGGAGAGAGAAAACAGCAGAGTAGATTCTTACATGCAATTGCCAGGGAGAGGCAGCCCACTGTTGTTAGAGCAGCACACCCAGGGAGCCTTTTCTCTCCACGCTGCTGGTTTTACTGAGCTGGGGGTGAGCAGACAGCAGCAGCAGAGGAGCTCCCCCAGTCTTGCAGGCACTCACACATGGAATAGTTAATAAAATGGCAAATTAATTTAGTGAAACCATTGCACATTACAGGAATCTCTGAGTAGCCTTTAATTGGCAGCTTGCTCTAGAGAATAAGAATTGATTGAGCTGTGCAGAAATGAACCTGTCAGGGTTGAAGGCCAGTGCAGGGCCTGGGGACTGGCAGTGCTGCTGTGGGGGCTGCAAGGGTAGGTAGGAGCAAACAGACCATTGTGAGTGCTAAATTAGCAAAATTAACTGTGTGTCACAGAGCTGCTGCTCTCTTGTTTGCAACAGTAAGTGTGGATGGGTTCTTACTTAAGTGTTAATTCCATGTGTTTTTCAGGGTACAAGGATTCCAAAGCCTTCTCGTGGGAGAAATACTTGGAAGAAACTAATTCCCAAGCAGCCCCAGCAAGAGCATTCAAACTGGTGGGTGAATCCCTTGGATTGTCCTTGCTCAGGTGCTGTTATCCACCTTTTCGTGCTGCAGCCTTTATTTTTGGGTGTTCACCTTGTCTGTGGCAGGGGGGTATAACTGGGTTTGATCCTAGGATGCTCTCTCAGTGCTGCTGGAACAAAACACACAGCAAAATCCAAGATTTCTTTGTTTTTTTTAATGCCATGAAAAGCTGTCTTGGAAAGGATTTTTGACTGAGTATCTGCAGTTGCTCCACTGGCAAGTTTAAGGGATTTTTCAGTCCACACAGATAACTGTGGCTTCCAGAGGAGTGTGGGAAGTGCCTCAGAAAAGGCACGGAGAGGAGAAAGAGCTGCTCTGCCCCTCAGGGTCTGACTGGGTGGGCATAGGGAATCTCCCAGCTGGCATCTGAGCAGGACTGGTGCTGGGTGAACACACATTCCCAGACTCTCCCTTTTTGGGGGTCAGGAGTGTGTGTGAAACAGGCTGTTTGGTGGGAAAAGGAGGAAGGAGTGGGGTATGGATGTGTTTGAGGGGTTGAGAAGTGTGCAGTCACCAGGTGTCCCCTCTACATGAAGTAGAAAAACCTCTCTGCAGTATTTTCACCTTCCAGTTGTGCAAATCTGTGTTTCCCTGCTTGATGAGGCTGGAATTCAGGTAGAGAAGTTCCTCTCAAGGACTTACATGTTCTAATATAGATCTTAGTCCTTCTGAGGAGGAAACAAGTGTACTAACAGATGAAAAAGCATCTCTGCCAAACTCCTGGGTGCAGGAAGATCATCCTGCAGGCTCTGAAGGTGTTTGTCTCAACCTTGGGAGCACGAGCTTTTCTTTCTTTCAGTGGAGTTCACTGCATTGTCTGGAAGCTCCTTGTGAGCAGAAACAAAACAAAACCCTTCAAAATAACTTAAAAAATACTTCCAGATTGATTTTTTTTTTTTCCTTCCACACTTCTGGCTAACCTTGCTGACCTTTGCAGTGTGTTTAGAATCTCTGTGCCATCGTGACACTTGGGTCTCCTTCTGAAGTTGGAGTTGCAGGTTAATACCTGCTGCCCTCCTGTGTATTTTGTTGGAAAGGTCTTTGGGACTGAGGAGGAAAAGCAATAAGGGAGGCAAAAATCCATCCAGCCAGGTTTGATAATTGCCAGATTTCAGCAGGTGTCCACTCCAGGTTGTTGCAAGTTGCAAGGTTGGCTGTCAGGGAGTTGGAAGAGTCTGGTTTTGCCTCTTCAAAGAACTGGGAGGGCACAGCTGAACTCCAAAACATCCCTGGGGTTATGGTTTTCCAGAGGGGATGCAGCTGCCTTGTCTGCCTATTTTCCCATTTTCTGGACATCATTGTTCAAGCTCCTTCAGGCTTTTAGAAAAGATAAGGACCAATTTTGGCTCTCATGAAACTCCAGAGTGTAAATTAGCATTCAAAACTGTGTTTCAAAAATGAGACAAAAAAAAAAAAGGCATTTGATACATCAACAGTTATTAGAACTCTTTGAAGATCAAACCTCATTATTTTTCTGGCTTGCTTGGACTGAAGTGCAAATAAATGGCAAAGATATTGATTTTTTTAATAATTATTATTATTATTATTCCAGCTAGCAATTACAGGAAATCAGTACATAAAAATACTGGTTGAGAGCCAGAACAGGCATTTTTCACTGAATTAGTTTTTAACAGTTTTAAAGAGCTGTTTTACCTAGTCTGGAGACAGATCATCAGCACAAATAGCAGGTCTTGGGGCTGGATGTCTGCCCTCTCCACCCCAAAGCTCAGGAGGCAGTTTCATTGTAAGCATCACAATTTCAACCCATCCCCTTGGGCTGGCAATTCAAAACCCTTCATAAACTACTGCCAAAAGGGCAACAACCCTTCAGCAAGGCTTGATCAAACAGCCTGGCTCCTCTTCTGGGCAGCGTTTGGATCTCAGGCTCCTTCCTCAGGGCAGGCAGACAAGGTTGGCTGGTTCAATAAGATGCTCTTAAAAATAGAAGCAGTTTAGGTTGTCTCCTTTCCAGTGTGTCCTGTGGCTGAAACCACATGGAGAAATGTCTGTGTCCAGGTGAAATGACCAAAGAGGAGCTTCAGGTTTGGAGTTTAATGCCCTTAGCTCAGGAGTGGACCTCCTTCCCTGCCCCCAGCCACTGCCAGTAAAAAGGGTAAGGAAAAGTTATTGTAATCATTTTTTTCATTTACCTGATTGTGTTCAAATACCCAGTTCCTCCTGTCTTGCTAAAATGCTGACCTCTGTGCAGAAGTGAAGAGGGATGTGTTTGGAATGAGCATCCAGTGCTCTGGAGCTCAGAGGAGGAATTTGCAGTCAGATAAATGGAAAAATTGGAAAAACCTGTCTGTTGCTTAGAGGTTACATGGGGGGAAGGAGGATGCAGAGGACACACATCAGGTTGAGGGAATTTGTGGAATGTCACAAAGTCACTGGGGTTTGAGAGGAAGGTGAGACAACTGCAGAGGGGAGACTCTGGGGCTGGAGCTGCCCTGAGTCCAGCACTGTGGCTCTCAGCAGTTGCTGACAATCAGGCACAGTTCTTGTCATGAGAAGGAGATGGTGACCTGTTCAGTTGATCTGCAGATGCTGGATCTGATGCCAGGAAGGGTTTCATGTAGGGTTTCATGTGAAGAGACACATCACACCATGGTGTGTTGAGGTGGTGAGGTGGCCATTCTTCTGGTCAGGTGCGAGATCACAGTCAAAGGATGGTTCGGGTTGAAAGGGACCTCTGGAGATCATTTAATCCAAGGCAGGGTCACCTGGAGCAGATGACACAATTGGGTCTTGAATTTTACATCCAGGTGGGTTTGGAATGTCTCCAGAGAGGGAGACTCCACGCCCTCCCTGGGCAGCTCTTCCACCTCCATGGAAAGAAGTTCTTCCTCACTTGAAGTGGAACTTGCTGTGTTTTGGTTTATGGCCATTGCTCCTCATCCTCTTGCTGGGCACCACTTGGCAGAGTCTGGCACATCCTCTGCCACCCCTTGGAGATACTTGTGTGGATTGATGAGATTTCCTGTCAGCCTTCTCTAAGAGAAGGTCATCTCTCTGCTATATTTGAGATGTTGCTGTCAGGCACAGTCTGTGTCAGTGGAGCTTATGGAGGTACCTGTCCTTTTGTCTGTGAGGGAAGAGCCTCCTGGCCAGGCTGGGAATGCTCCTCTGTGCTGGGCCAGCTCAGGCTGCCTCGGGTGGTTTGGGGCTGCTGACAAACACTCAGCTCAATCCTCCTGGGAAACCCTGGGTTTAACCCCCTGGGGAACTCTGATTTTAACTCCCTAGGGAACTCTGGGTTTAACCCCTGGAGCAGTGTGCTGTATGAGATCAGGGCTCAGAGCTCCAAAGGGTGGATGAAAACCTGAGCATGTTTCCCTCAGAGTGGGTGAGTGGCTCTGAACTCCAGGCTTTCAGCATTCTGCTTACCCTGCTCTCCTCTAGCGTGCTGCTCACGGCTTCCAGGTGAACATGAAGTTGGAGGCTGTGGACAGAAGAAATCCCATCTTGATCAGAGTGGCAACAGTAGTTGCCAAAGACAACCATCGCATTAAGGTATGACCTTGCTCCCAATGCAGAGCCCTGTGCTGAGAATAGAAACCCCCCCTTGGGTTGAGGAGCATCCAACAACTGCCTGGCAGCTGATGTGGCCTCTGGGCCTGCCCAAGTGGAAGTGATTCCTTGTGCTTTGTTCTGCTGAAATCTGATGGAATTGCCTGCTGTTGTTAGTTACTGTTTTAATGGAACTGTCTGGAAAGAACACTTGACAGTGTGATTTTTCCACCTTTTAGGGTTTCCTGTGTGATCTCTGGGACTGAAGGCAGCATGAGTGTTCATCTAGGGGGAAGGGACCTCGTAGGGCTTTTTGCTGCCATACTTAAAGGAAGACCCAAAGCAGTTTAAACACTGGTCCATGTGGGAAGTGGCTTCATTCTGCAGTATGAATTTGTCACCTAAATGGAAATACATTGCCAGAAAAATCTGTTGTGCTTCTGAGAGATGAAGTATGAGCTATTAAAGTGGAGGCTGCACTGATGGAGACTCTTTGGCCGCAGTTGTCCTTTCCAAGGGATGGTTATGTGGGCAGGAGTGAAGTTCACTTCCCATTATCCAGTTGATTCTTAATCTCATTGCTGTGAGCAGAAGCCAAGTTTTGCTCATATGTAGTAGCTTGATACTCAATTCATCCATTTGAAACTTTGCTGCACACACAACCCAGTAGCCTTTAACCCCCAGTGATCCTCAGTCTTAGTTAACCTGCCCTGTATCTAAGCTGCCATCACTCTCCTCGTCCAGCAGGAAATTGTAGCTTGTTGACTGCAAAAGTCACCGAACCTGTTGGCTTTTATGGTGTTTTGGGATCCTCAGGAAACAAAATAATTAAATACCCAGTTGTATTTGCACAGCTTTGGGCTCTGGGTATGTGTCACCAGAACCTGGCTGTTCTGGAAAGCACAGCTGCAGGAAAACAAGCAGTTCCACTGAGCACAGAGATGGTTGTTCCTGATGGAAAGATGGAATGAATCAGCCCCAAGGTGAGACAGAGGGGGATGTTAACACCAGAGCTGAGTCATGCCCTTAAGTGTCTCAGTGACACTGAGTTTCTTCTAGGTGCATTTCGATGGCTGGGAGCCCCAGTATGATGTGTGGGTGGATGCAGACAGCCCTGACATCCATCCTGTGGGCTGGTGTGCCAAGACTGGCCACGCTCTGCAAGTCCCTCGAGGTAAATACACACACCATGGTCCTGCTGATTGGCTTTCCTGAGTGCATTCTGCTCTTCACTTGCAAATCTGTTTGACTGCCTTGTTTTAATACTATTTTAGGTGCTGAGGACCCAGAGGGAGCAGTGGGACAAGTGTGTCCTACTCCAGGCTGCCATGGCATCGGGCATGTCCGGGGCCCACGATACGGGACGCATCACACGTATGTAAATGGGATCTGAGTGCTGTTAAGAGTTGTGATGCAGCATCAGGCACCTGCACTGCACTGAAATGATCTCAGTGTTTATTCTGGAGATGGTTATATCTGCAATTGCAGCTCCCTCTTGTGTCTCATTGTGCTGTTTCATCATAAATTCTGTTTATACCAGTATAATCATTATCACTGCAATGCAAACAGAGTAATTCACTCCAATTTCTGCATTTCAGCAGTGCTGAAGGAGGATTTTTTGTAAAATAATATTCCCAAGAACAGCATGCAAGGAGACATTAAAGAGGGAGGCAGTGTGGGTGGGATATTAAAGTAGAAGAGTGAGAGCTCACTCATGTTTTGTGTCTGCCTTTTGATTCCTTGTGTGCTCTTGGAGAGAAAGATTTTTCTCAAGTAATTTTCAAGAGCAAGAAAACAATCTCAGGTAAGAGGTCTGAAGCTCTGGTAGTTTGTAATATGGCAAAGGGCTTTGAATTTTCCAGAGTGAAAGCTGCAGAACTCTCTTGTTTCCTGGAGTGTTTTTCAGATAGGAAGGGTACAGAGGACGAGCTCTCCTTTAACAACATGACTTTGGATTTTAATTCTGCCACGTGGTCCTCTGCTTTCCCACACCTAAAACTGGGTACCGACATCTCCCTGAGTGTCTGTGGCCCCGTTTTTCCTGGGTTTGTGGTGAATTTCTGTGCCTGAGGCTGGCATGGTGGTGTGCCTGTCAAGCACTGCCATCCCTCTGTGTTGTGTTGCTCTCTCACAGGGTGGTTGGCTGCCCATACTCTGATGTGAACCTCAGCAGAGAGAACTCGTTACAGGACCGGCTCAGTGGGGAGAGACCTTCCCCTGGGAATACCATGCAGAGAGCCAGGAGGCTGGAGACTCCTGCCCCATTCCTGCTGGGAGCTGGGGGGTCGTCTCAGGGGGACTCTCCACTATCCAGGTGAGCTGAACATTATTCTTGGCAGGAACTGGGGAACAAAACCATTTACAAGGATAAAACCCAGCAAAATTGGCAGAGAAGTAGCAGAGTATTGAGTTCATCTGTCTGTAATATTGACCCGTGCCCCAGACACTCTTAACACAGAGCAATGCACTTTTATACCCTCATATACCTTAATAGGTTTCTTGATTCCTTAATCCTGCTGCTCTGGTCACATTCCAACAAAGGAAATTGCATTCTGTCTCCATAAATTTTTCCTTGCTGCTGCAGTTTAAAATATGTTCTTTTCCTTCGTTTCCTGTCCTAAAACTGTCAGGCCAAGGTTATTTTGCACCATTAAACTGTAAGTGCAGTCCAGTCTCTGTGTGTATCACTTGGCAAACAAGTTGATCTCCTTCAAACACTTTGTTTTCTTACATGAAAATCCTGGAATTGAGCAGCATTGAAGCAAACTGTGTGATAGTTCTTGGAGCACAGGAGGCAGTTAAATGTGTTGTAGGACAGAGCGGGGCATGAGGGTGTTTATTAAAATCATCTTTAGTCTTCACAAATCCTGTCTCACTGGGGCAAACTCCAGTAATACTTTTGTTCTTTGTTGTGTATGAAGGCTTATATATATATATATTTTAAAGTTCATCTATTTGTTTAGATTTATAACATTTTCAAGATCTGTTTGGCCTGAAAAGAAGGACTGAATGCTCCTCTACCCTCCCTGGCCTTCATGACCGAGTTTGTCTCCTCCGAACTAGAACTGTGGAGGCCTCTTAGTTTCCTAATTTTCACACCAGAATTGACTGCATTTCAATGACACTGTTACCCTAAAGCCCTCTCAGGAGATCTGGGATTCTCACAGAATAAATGGCATTCTAGAATTGTGATACATTTCAATTCTTCTGAGTATTTGATTTCCTCATAGTGGGAGGTCTGAATTCAGCCTGTAAATCTGGTAACACTCTCCTGCTTATCCTTCCTTGGCCAACTCTATAGCTCAGTTTATGCATGAAACTTAGTCATGAAGACTCTTAAATGTTATCCAGAGATATCAGGATTCAGAAATCATAAATCCCTTGCTTTCCCCGGAACACAGTGGTTTCCTGGAGCTGCTGGGATCAGAGCCTGAGTCCACAGAGGCTGATTTATTCCACATAATCTCTCCCAATCCATGCAGAGGAGGAACAAAGCACTTTGGACTCGTGGGGAGGGAAGGTTCTACCACTAGATGGTAGTTGCTGCTCTCACTTGGAAGGAGCAGCCTGCTTTGCTCTCCTGTGGAAAAAGGGACCAGAGGATGTCAGCTCCTGTCATTTGTCTGTCTTTCCAGAAAATCTGCTCTAGACAGTGAGAAGTGGTGTCAAAGCAGCGTTCACACTCCCTCAGAGCCGTCTGAAAACAGCCAGGAGAGGGACTGGGGAGAGGAGGATTCCTCTGCAGACATCAAAACCACGCCAAAAACGTAAATAAGATTTTTGTGATGTGTTTTCCTGCATGAACAGTCGTGTTTCGTGCTGCTGAAATAAAGGCATAAATCAGGACTTAGAACAGCCCAGTTTGATCAGGGATTTGCAGCAGAGGGTTTCAGAATGACATGGGAAGTCTTCTCCCTTCTTCCCAATATTTTAGACCCTCTCTTTCCTGCAGTAAACTCAAGCCTGAGTTCTAACCAAGAGTTTATTAGCACAGCTCGTAGCTCAGAGAGAGCTCTGGGATGGAGCTGTTGCTTACTTTAAGATGGAAAAGATTTTAGTTTCTCTGAGTTTCTAGAAGTCCCTTTAATCTCTATATAGAGAAGAAATTACAACCATTTCTGTGTCATCTGAAATGTTCTCTAATTGGTGCTTTCAGGCTTGGGTGCTCACATGCCTATATCAAGTTCCAACTGGTGAAACAGGAAAGCAATGGGAAAGGTTGGTTAAATTTTATTCCTTCTATTTAAATATATCCCTGCAACATCCCCACAGTCACAAGGAGCTTTCCAAACTTCACAGCCTTTTTGGCTCAGATTCCACAGCCGAGAGAAAGCACACACTGGAGGTGATGGCAGTGGTGGTTGTAACTCCTTTAAAATGATGAGGAAGAGTAAAATCACTTAGAAGTGGAAGTTTTGCTACTCTGCAGAATGAAGCCTGGTGTTAACTGAGAAGGCACATTTGCACCAGCTCTTGTGCCACTGCAGACTCCTCTCTAGTGGTAAAGGATTTTTATTCCCAAACAGTCTGTGACCTGTGTCTGGCCATGTCAGAGCCAGCACAGTGTCAAGGGAGACTTACTTCAAACCTGGCAGATAGTTTAAGTTCCATCAGCTTTTTTTAGACCCTCCTGGGTATTCAGGAATGTATTCTGAATTATCTGGGGGCTTTTTTTAAGGTTTTCTTAAGGATGGGGGGAAAAAAGGAATAGAAAAGCTAAATGGAAAAACAATGCTTTTCTTCTTTTCCTGGTACATGACAGGTTAATTTTCCAGAGCAGCTTTCTGCTATCACTTTAGCAAACCATATGCTTAACTCTGAGATTTACTATAAAAAGCCATTTCAGAGAACGGAGCTGACCAGGCTTTTAGGAGGATTTAACATGGTAATAAGTCTCCAATCAAAAATAGCTAAGCAGGCACAAACTGGGACAGGTGCCTGGCCTTTTTATTTTTTTAATACTCATTTTTACCTAGTGCTGAGTTGTACACTCCGAGCTGAGGCATCTGCCAGCTCTGAGCTGCAGTTGCAGCTGGCAAGGAAAGCTGCCCACTCTCCCTTCACCTTCACCTGAGACAGAGTGATGGGAAATTCTGCAAAACTCCACTGACCTGGAATTTCACAACTACCCTGAACTTTCAGCCCAGCCCTGTTTGAACTCTTAGATCACTGCTGCTTTCTCAGAGGGAAAGTCATTTCTTCAGCTGCTTGTGGTGCTCACCACAAGGATTTGGGCTCAGTGGAGGAAAGGAGGTGGTGTGAGATGGGAGCAGTGCCCACCCAGCAGTGGGGGAGTCTTTGACCACAAGTGGGACCTCCTGGAGGAGGAGGTGGGGGGACAAGGCCACCACGACAGTGGGACAGGGGAGGAGTGGGTGACACCCTCCCGGTAGAGTGTCCTGTTGTCACCAGCAGCTCCTGAACTGAGCAGTTGTTACTCAGACATCAATTTTTTTTTAATCCTCACTCGGTCTCATCATTAGAAATTTGATACATTTGATGCTGTCCCACTTCCTTTAGGTGACCCTTGGGAGTGACCATTCCACAGGACAAGCTTTACCGCCAGCACCACTTCTTTCCCTTTGGCTCTCTAGGAGCTAGAAACCCGTGGAAAACCTCCTTTCTTCTTTAATATACTCCACTCTTTCCCTTCGTGCCCTCCCCTGGCACAGGGCACAGCTGTGCCAGCCCAGCCCTCCGGGGGGCTTGGGCAGCCCTGCAGAGCCCAGCAGCGTCCCCGACTTGTTTGCATCCTCTGCCTCCTTCCTGTTGTATAAGCAGCGCGTCCCTGCAGGCCCGTGGCTCTGCACTGCTCCAGTGATCTCATTAGGGAGGGGTGATTTCTGCCTCTCCGTCTTGGTGTTTCTTTCTTGCCTTGGTTTTTAAAGCTTCCATCACTTGACACATGAGGAGGGAGTTGATGTCTGGAGGTAACAGTCAGCACTCCTGGCCTGGGAGTGTCTCCCGGAGTGAGCCCAGGCCAGGGGCTGGCAGGCACAGAGCCCTTCCCAGGCTGGCTTGAGCCAGGAGCTGGAGCTGTGCCATCAGTTCCCAGCCGAAGATGCTGTTACCAGAACTCCTCCACCTTGTCAATAAAACGCTGCAAACATCTCTGTTAGCAGCATGACATCATTTTCCAGAGAAGAAGCTAAGGATAAAGGCTCCAGCCTGGCAATCTTATCTTTTTTTTTCCCCCCCTCTCCTGCTCAGGGAGGGTGGGACGAACACCCTGGAAGCTCAGTGTGCCGTGCCTGGCCCTCTGACCACCCTGCTTCAGTCTCCTCTGCAGACTGTGACCCTTCCTCCTACCTGCAGCGTGGCTCTGACTTGTCTCATTTCCTCTTCCAGACCCTGATTTGGATCTCCAGCAGGCCCTCCACCAGTCCATCTTCATGCCTTCCCTGGCCTCTAACCCGACCCACCGCTTGCATCTCTTCTGGGAGCAGCACTGCAGGCTCCTGCCAGAGGTCTCGGGCCTCACAGCCAAACAAGTTGCCAAATGGAGTGTGGAAGAGGTGAGTTCCCTGCTCCCTGTTCTCTTCTGGGGTGCAGGAAAGCCAGCACCCTCCTGCTCTGGAGTGCTAATTGGGAGACATCTTTATTTCCTTCCTTTTCCTCCCCTGTTTGCTGTGCATATGCCACAGCTGACTCAGCTGGAAGTTGGACCCAAGTCCCTTTATCAGGGAAGGATCCCTGTTAACCCTCTGGTATCCACAGCTTACTGCCCTCAGTAGGATTCCTTCCCTCCCTTCCTGTGTTTGTTTATTTACCCCCTGATCTCTCAGTCCCCAAGCCTGAAGCATCATTCTGACAGCACATTCCCTTTCTCTCTGATCTCCCTCCCCCTCTGCCGTGGCTTTGCTGCTGATTCACTTCTACATGCAGAGAATTCCAAAGTGTGCATGCCCACTCCTTCTGCATCTCCCTGCCTGATTCCCCTGGGAGAGAACTGCCCACAGCCTGACCTGATTCCTGGCAGAGGTGTCTGTGCAGCTGGAGATGTGTCTCTGCAGCTCTGGAGATGTCTCCTGGAATTAGGTGGTGTGTGAAAAAGCAGGAGTGCTTTGTGTGCTGAGTAGTTGGTTTTTGCCTCAATGCCTTGGGCATAAATAACATTTGTCTCTGTGCTTGGGAAGTGGTGGCAATTTGGATCCTGGCACTTAATTGCAGGGCATTTAATCCAAGAGGAATGTGCTGTAGTGTTATGCTTGCAGGGATGCAGGAAATGTGCAAAACAGGAGAAAGGTGCTGGTGGTGATGCAGAGAGAATCTTTAGAGACTTTCAGAAAGTGCATTTTCCCTGAGTGCCTCTTAACAGCAGATAAATCCAATCTTGACTTTGCTGCTTGTGATGGAGGACTGCTGGGAGTCTGGTGGGATTGCAGGGACGTGGGAGGTGGGAACCACAGGAGTTGGGAAGGGGATGGAGCAATTAGTGTAGCTGTTTTAAAACTTCCTCCTCTTTTGTTGAGTTGTTGAGAGGCATTTTATTTGTTGGGGGTTTTTTTGGTCGTGGTGATTTGCTTGGGTTTTTTTTAGTAAAATGTGTTTGAATTAAATTCATAGCAAAGAGGAAAAAAATCCCTCTGAAAGATATGCTATTCCTGTCCTTTTGAGGATGCTGCCATTGATCTGTCCAAAAGGTCTTTTAAGCAAATCAATAAAGTCTGAAGCAGTTAATCCTCTGACATGATAATCAAAATCTCTTTCTTTTGGCTAAAACAGAGTGGCTGGTTCATGGAAGTACAGTGTCAGGATCCAAGCCAAATAAAATCTGTCCTTTGCAGTTGACCTTTAAAGCAACTGCTGGGCACATTTAACTGGGATATTAGTTTGATAACAGATGAGTGTAGGCAGGGAGCACAGGACATGGATGCAGGGCACTGGATATAGTGATTCCAGCCTGGAATACACTGAAGTCTGTGCTGTAGCCTGAACAACTGAGCAAGATTTGGCTGCCGGTAGCAGTGTGATTGGCACTTTAAAAAGCTCCGTTGCAGCCCCACAATGGAATGGCTGAAGCCATTACAGGTTTTTGTCTTGAATTGAATATTGAATAAAAAATATTGAATAAAAAACCTTGAATAAAGTGGGTTTGGTTTTCCAAATTATGTTCATCACAAATTCCCAGAGGAATCAATTTGGACACTTGCAGGATCAGCATGTGCAGTGCAGGGAAGCCTCAGGTGTGGGAGATGAAAGCAGCAGGACTTGCTGTGGTTTAGGGAGTCCAAAGTACATTTGGTCTGTTGGCATTTGGGCTCCCAACATCTTCCTGCAGGGCAAACATTTGCCTTTGGGTTGTGCTTTGAACTGTGTGCTGCACAAAGGAGCCCATTTTGCTGATCTGAAACAAGAGCAGGAGGGGGGTGTAAAATTCTCCTTTGGTTTCAGGCTAAAGAACTGGTTTTATTTTATAAAACCCACATTAAGGGGAAAAAAATGTTGCTTTAATTCCCTGTTGGTTGGGAGCAGCTGAAATGGCAGAGCAGCAGCAGCATTTAGGGGCCCTCCAGCAAAGAAACTCTTGGTAACACTGAGCAGGCCAGAAGAGTAAGTTACTTTAATGCAGCTTTGGTATTTATTGAAAGCTTCCTGTCATGTTTTGAGAACACAGCATATGGACTCAGAGAGGAACATTGAGATGTGCTGGAGTTGCATTGTTCATTGGCTAATCCTACAGCAGATGTTAATACCTGGGAGGGGGGGACTGTCCTTGTGCCAAGTTTTGGGTTTTCAATCCCAGTTAAGCCCAACTGGTCTGTGCGTGGCCTCAGGAGGGGTGTCAGTCCTGCAGGAGCTGTGAAAGGGGTGCAGTGACACACAGGCTTTTGCCACCAAGGGATGTCAAGCCTGGGCTGATCTTAGTGTGTCGTATCTGGAGTCACATCAGCACCTTCCAGACCAGGCATGTGAAGTTTCTGAGGTGTTCTCAGAATTGCACAAAGCTCTTTTTCAGCCAGTGTGCACTGGGAGTGTCAGAGCTTCAGCAGTCAGCTGTGGGAGCGCTGGGGTAGTTACAGCAGGAACCCATTTCTCCAACTTCTCCATTCTTTGCAAAAGGAAAGTAGTGTTTTGTTACTGGTTTATAATAGGAGTTTGCACTTCTGCAGAAGAAAACTTGGAGGCACTGCCTGGTGGAGATGTGGATTTTAGGGGTTCCCGTTAAAATGGAGCAGGAAGGGCTGGCAGGCATTTGCCTCCTCAAAGGAAAAGTCTTGATCCCACTGTGTTGCTACCCTGCCCCATTTCCTCACCCTGAGCCCCTCCAGGCACTCCCTTTCCCTGGATTCAGGGCTTCCCTGCTGCTGCTGGGGGCTGTGTTGGTTTCCTGTGGCGTCACCGTGTTTTTCCCTCGTGGTCCTGACCCTCCCTCATCCCTCAACTGCAGCATCTTGGGCTGGGGACTCTCTTCCCCATGTCACTGTGGCTCCCCTGCTGTGTTCCTTCTCTCCTGCTTTATCCTCTTACATCCTCCTTCCCTCTTTTTTCTCCAGTCCTGGTAAACCCCAGGGCTCCTGTTTGTTTAAAAAGCCTCTCCTGTGACACCAAGAGTTCCCGGTGTCCCTGCAGGAGACTCCAGGGACAGATCAAAGGTCTGTCACTGTGTGTCTGTGACAGCAGCCAGCAGCACTTGTGCAGGGAAGGACACAGGAGGGAGGCAAGCTCAGGTCATTCCCAGGATTTGTCTGGCAGCCTCTCAGTGCCACAAACACTGAAGAGCCTCTTGCCCCGAGGGCCCAACTGGCTCTTAAATTCTGGAAGGCACCAGACCCTGCAGAAGGGTTTTCATCTGTATTTTAATTTTAAGGGGTGGGATGATTCAAAAGGAAAGTGGGATTTTTTTACTGCTTTATAATAGCAGTTTGCACTTCTACAGAAGAAAATTTGGAGTCCCTGCTCAATGGGGATGTGGATTTTAGGGGTTCCCTTCAAGTGGAAGGGTGAGTGAGAGGGATGTTCTGCTCTCAGGTTACACAACAGGCACCACAGAGCTGAAGCTGCTCCTGCCAGGGCAGAACAAACCTGGAGGGCACTGAGAGTCCCATTCCTGCCTGGACAGAGTTGGGGGGAGGGAATGGCTCTCAGTCTCATGGTGGGATCAGCTGGAGATGCCGTGACATGGGTTAGGAGAGACTTTGACAATTCTGAGTGTGTGTGACAGTGACCCCTCCCAGCTGCTTGTTTGTGTACAGGAGGAAATGTCACATCTGTAACAACTCACATGGCTACGCCTCATGAAGCAGAGCTGTTCCTGCAAGGGAGCATCCAATTAGCAGGAGATGTTTGATCTGATTATGCCTCAATGTACAAATCTTCTGTGAACCGGTGGAGCTACAGCTGGAGAAGACAATACACTTTAACTCATCCTTGACTGCTCCTTGCACTGCTCTGGGTTATGTAATGCAACCCAAGGGCTGCTTGCAAGTCTCCAGGGAGATTATTGCAGATGTTAACAGGCTCCCTGCTTAGAAAGGTTTTCTCTAGTGTGAAATGTAAAATTAACTTTTACTTGTTTAATCCTCTTGGTACCATGGATCCTGTGCACCCACCACGGATTAAATAAAACCAAACCTCCTTCCCTTCCCAGCTCTCCTCCCTTTGCATGTTGGTAAACCAGTAGTGCTCATTCAGTTAGTTGGATTATCTTGTCTCTTACAGGCATGTCATCCTGGGAAACTCTAAATCCTTTTTTCTTCCTAATTTTACTTTCCAGCAATACTGGAGAGAAAGTGAAGTCATGGATGGGTTTAAACAGTGTGGCCATATACAGCTTTTAATCTGGAAGAGCAGTGTTAATTTTGTGAGGCTCTTTTGAAGGAATGGAGGAGCTGATCTTTTACGGGGAGAGAAATGGTCAAATGGCAGTAAGGGGTAGTTATTGCTGGAAACCAGAATATGCAGAGAAGGCAACCCAGAAATATATCCTTCATTAATGGGAGAGCTTTAAGTGTTCAAATTTTTTTTAAATTCTCACATAAAGAACTCATGCAAAAATATGAGCTTTTGGCTTGGTGGTGTCCAATTTCCATTACCCACGTTTCTTCCCTGTCATTCCAGGTGGTGAGCTTTATCCAGCGTTTACCTGGCTGCAAAGAACAAGCCTCTGTGTTCAGGGAAGAGGTAAGTGTGGGATGCCCTGAGCCTGCTCAGCCGTGTCATTCTGGAGCCTGTGGCATTAGGAGGCAGCTGATTACAGCAGGGCTAATTGCTCCCTGCTGCTTTGAATTTCCCCTGCAGTTGCAGTCCCTGAGCTGAACATCCTGTCCCGGACCCGTGTGCTGTGGCTTTGGCAGTGCTATAAAGATGTCCTGTTGGAATGGGCTGGGGAGGAGCTTCTCTGCTGCCTCCAGCGAGGCTCTGATGCTGCTCCTGGGGAGCCTGGCAGGCACGGGGTTTCCCAGGAATTACTGGCTTCCCCCGTGGGGTGAGAGCAGGAGGAAAACCTTTCCTTGGAACGAGGAGAGGTTGGGAGGTCAGTGCGTGTCCTGCGTGTGGTGTGTCCTGTCATTGTAGCCACGGGCTGGGCTTGTTCCCTGTTCCTGCTGTGTTCACCAGGGCTCCTGGGAGTCCTCCACAGGCATGGGGTGAGGCTGTCCTGGTTTTTGGCACACTTCTTTAGGTGGACCATACTTGGGGGCTGTTTCTTTAGCTTCCACTTCCATTGCAGGGGGTGCTTGGAGCCTCTTTGTGAGCCCCCTATTAATTTGCACAAATGTACCTTGTCCTGGGCCTGCTCCACAGCATGGGCAGCAGGGCACGGGGGGATTCTGCCCCTCTGCTCTGCCCAGTGAGACCCCACCTGCAGAGCTGCCTCCAGCTCTGGATCCAACAGCAAAAGGCTGTGGAGCTGCTGGAGAGAGGCCCTGGAGATGCTCTGGAACCAGACTGGGAGAGCTGGGGGGCGGTTCACCTGGAGAAGGGAAGGCTTCAGGACCTAAGAGCCCCTTCCAGGACCTAAAGGGGCTCCAAGAGGGCTGGAAGAGAGACTTTGGACAAAGGATGGAATGACAGGACAAGGGGGAATGGCTTTAAGCTGAAGGAAGGCAGATACTGAAATGAAAATGTTCCCTGTGAGGGTGGGCAGGCCCTGGCACAGGTTGGGAAGAGGATCTGTGGCTGCCCCATCCCTGGAAGTGTCCCAGGCCACATTAGATGGGGCTTGGAGCAACCTGAGCTGGTGGAATGTGTCCCTGCCCATGGCAGGGGGTAGAGTTAGGTGGCTTTTATGGTCCTTTCCAAGCCCTTCCATGCCATGGTTGTGTGACAGCTCTCCTGCCTGGCTGTAGGAGCTCAGGGAGGTGCTGTGCCTCCTCTGCTCTGGTGCAGGGACTGGAAAGGGCAGCTTTGGAACAGGTCACTGATCAAGGCTGGCTCCTGTTCAGGGTCAGTCAGGCTGCAGTGCACGTTGTGGATTTATGTATCTGTGCTTTCTTTTCCCTCAAAAAACATGCAGACACACACGAAATAGAGGGCAAAAGAAAAGGAGGCTGCTAAAATCACTGTCCCCAGTGTCACAGTGTAGGGGCGTTCTCTTTAGCTGAGCATAGTGGGAACAGTGACATTTATTCAAATGAACCAACCTCTCAGTGTAGCTGAGTGTCAAAGGTGCATCCTGATTTCCAGAGAAGATGTATTTAGAGGTGAGAGAGCCAGATAAAATGTACCAAGCAAATCTTGTCATGAATCCAACCGTTCTCCACGTCTTTTATTTCTTTTGGCCAGAATTTAAACACAGCAACTCCTTTCTGGTTCTGACAGTGCCATAACCACAATCTGTTTTAATCCGTGATTTCCTGCAGCCTCCAAGTGTGATTCCCTGTGCCAGATTTGAGGGGCTTGCATTATTTTACAAGTTCATACTCCAACCAAATTGTCAGTTGGAAATGAAACCCCTTTTAGCAGTTTGGCTTTGACCAGAATACAGGTGTGAGTGACAGGAGAGCTGAGCTCCCCCAGCCTGTCCATTAGCTCGGATCAACCTTGGAGTGCTCCACATCCAGGAGAAATAAATCCCTTGTGGACTTCTTTTGGCGGGGGCCTGGACAGGGATAAGTTGCTGCTTACATTAGGAATGAAGAGAACAAATTGTGCACAGAATTCTAAAAACCATCCAAATAAGATGGAACAAAGAAACGAATAATAAAGCACAGACTTGTTTCTAGGTCCAGTTCAGGGCAGGTCTGTTTAAAATAAGCATGTGTGAGGCAATGCAGTGAAAATGAAGCATAGGAATAATATTGGACTCCGAAGCATTTTGAAATGTAGGACTGTTTTCCAGCAGTTTTCTGCTCCTCTTGACTCTATGATTTAATTTAAGCAGCAGCCCCATTTGTTTCAAGCTATTTTTAACACATTCATTGCAGCAGTGCAGGCTCTGGGCAGCTTGAAAATAAGATTGAGGGATGTTGTGTGGCCATCTCTGGACTGGAGTGGTGCTGTCATTCCCAGTGGAGGAATTAACTTCCCAGTTCCTCCCAGGTACTTAACTGGGAGGTTAAGTAACTTGCTAAGGGTCTCTTGTGTGGTGAGAGGTGAAGAGACCAAATCCCCTGGCTCTCAGCTCTTTGCTGTAATCATATGTTTGTCTGAGTTTACTCAGCATTTCCTCCTGCACCAGTCATTGACATGCAAAAAAAAATCCAGTTGGGAAGACAGCAAAAATAGCAGGATTGTTATTTTGGCTGGGCTGAGTGTCCCTGCTTGTCTGCTGCACTGGTGAGCATCAAGTGAGGGGAGGAGACACTGTCAGTCCCTGTAAATGGACTTTAATGGAATAACTTAGGGAGACACGTATTGTTTGTCTGTGTCCATTAATCTTTGGCTTCTTCCCTGCAGCATTTGGGGTTTATATTAATTATATCTCTGTTGTCTCCGTGGATGTTCTTGCTCAAGTAAATTTTTAACCTCTTCCTAAAATAGGATGTCATGACTTCACTCGCTGCTACCTAGAGCATCCTGGATTTTCACATGGTAGTGTGTTAATCACTTGCTTAATTTGCATCTAATTGAATATCTCCTTGCTGGTGGATTAGGAGAGTGTTTTTCCAGACTTTACCATTCCTTGGTCAGTACAGCACATGATTTCCTTTGCCGTGCTAAGCAAGCCCAGTTAGTGCCACTTCAAGAGATTTCACAAGAGCCTCCTGTTTCTCCTTTAAACTGAGACTTGTGGATTTTCACATCTCAGGGATTATCCTCATCTGTGAGGTTTTTAGCAGAACTGACAAAAAAAAAAAGGAAAAAATGGGTGTTTGCCTTTGAATTTTGCCCTGAACAGCTTAGGGGGGTGGAGGAGTCTGGGCAGGGACAGTTTGCACTGAACACACTGGAAATGGTGAGCTTATGTTTCTAATCATCTTGGATCAGGGTAATATATTAATTCTTGGATAGAGTCACCTTCTGGACTTTTTAAGCTAATTTATGGCCACAGATTGAGAATAGGCTGTAGATTTTTGACTTCTCAGAGCAGTTCTAGTGACCATAAATTCTACTGAAGAAGCAGCTCCTTGTGGTTTCTCCATAAGCACACAATGAGCTTCACCATTTGCAGGAAAAGGGCTATTGAGATGAGGTCTGTGATCCTTGGAAAGAGCAACATTTCTGGGAACATCCCAGGGGGTGGGTGCCAGAACTAGGGAATGACCAGAAGTGGGAATGCTGCCTGTGCCATGCTGGTGAATCCCTGTTTTTGTTGTGTCCCAACCTCCAGCAGATCGATGGTGAGGCTTTCCTGCTCCTCAAGCAGAACGACATCGTTAAAATCCTCAGGATCAAGCTGGGCCCTGCCCTGAAGATCTACAATGCCATCCTTATGTTCAAATCTGCAGAAGACAACTGAGAGGAGCCCTCTGGGCAGATCCCACAAGGAATTCCCAGGGAACAGATCTTCAGCTGTGAGCATTCCAGCGTGCCAAACCGGCGCATTCTGGGACCCGGATGCATTTTAAGTAGAACTAAGTCAAAATATTTTGAGGTTATAAAACTCCTGCCACAGTCTGGAATATGGGGCAGCTTCACTTCCAAGAAGAGGATATTATTATATTTTGTAATTGAATTTGGTTTTGATATATCAATCTCTTTTGGAGATGGAGAAGAAACCTCCGGTTCTAAGGGGAATCCAGGGTAGCATTGGTGGAGCTGCAGGAGCAGGAAGAAAGCTTGGAGTAAAACTAACTCTGTGTCTGTGATAGTGCCTGCAAGAGACTGGGTGATCCCCAGCCAGCTCAGGGTGTTCTGTATGTAGGAAAGAGAGGGTGAGGAAGGAGGAAAAAGATGCGCTTAAAGCAACTCCCCCATATCCTTCACTACTGTGACTCAGGAGCTGACCTTTTCAGGACTGTTAAATTCCACTTTCTGCTACTGATCCCAGTGGTTCTGATCCCATTGACTGTTGGGCTGCTTAAACCACAGCAGGAAGGGAGTGTGGGCAGTGTTGGTTCTGCCAACATGCAGGATCCTCATTTGTATCAGCAGAGCATGGGAAGCAGGACCTGTGCGGGTGGGCTTTGGGCAGGAAAAGATCCCTTAAGGGAGTCTCCCACTGGAGACAAACGTTTGAGCTGTGATTCTCCCTTTTGAGCAGCTGCTCTCTGGGCCAAGAACATTTTCTAGCAAAATGGCACAATCAGGAGCACTTGGGAGTTGGATGGGTCTGTTCTTGTCCTCCCCACTGTCAGATAAATGCTGGGGATAGGAGCTGGAAACCCAGCAGATTGTGTGGAAACAGATTTCCTAGAAACAAGTGGCTTTTCTCTGGGACTGTCCAAACTGATGAGTGTGGAGGGCTTTAAACTTCTCCCCTCAAGGTGGATTTTGGAGGGGTGTGTGGAGCAGGGCAGCTGCTCCTCTGCCTCTCCAGGAGTGAGGCAGGCAGAGCACACAGGGAAGTTGGGCTGGAGAGCAGTCAGGGTTTGATCAGACAGCAAAACGGGGTGGGAATCACTTCCCAAAAGAGCTGATGTGCATCAGGGAGGGAGCAGAGCCTGTGCTCTCCTGCTGGGAGGGCAGCACGAGGGTTCCCTGCCCTACTCAGAGCCACAGCACAGCTTTAGGAACGTGCTCCCAGGGCTGTGACACCCTGAGTGAGGTTTCCACACGTGACTTCCCGAGCTGTGCTCTCCCCATGGAAGCTTTGGGAGACAGAGTGAGCTCTGTTCTCCCTCTGGCCACACTCCCTGCTGGACATTTGGCTGTTCTGGAGTTTACCCAGAGCCACCTTAGCTGGGTCAGCCCTCACAGCCCTTCATCCACAGCTGCCAGGCCAAATCCTGTGTGTGCCAGAGGTGTGTTTCCCTCTGCCAGGGTTGTGGGAATGTCTCAGGGCACTGCAGGATGAGATGGACCATCCCTTGGCATCTGTGCCACCAGTGCTGCTCCCCCAGAGCCACTGGGAGCAGGGTGAACACACTGTCCATGACCATGTGGTGACACAAGGAATGCACTTGGTCCTTCCCACCTCACCCACCTTTGTCCAACTTCCCAACTGCTGAGAAGGTCCTTGTGACTTGCCTAAAGTAGGAAGTTCCTTAGAATTGTAAATAGAGCAGAATCCACCCCACTGAAGCCATTCTGTCCTGGAATAATGATTTAAAGCTGCTTTTTTGCATACTTTATTTTTTATAAGACGTTAAGGAGTTTAAGCCTTCACAGAGAAGACACAGGGTTGATGTTTAAACCTTCACAGAGAAGACAGGGTTGGTGGGATACTGAACAGCTGAAACATTAAATACCAGCCATGCAGCTGCAGAAGAGAAATTCATTGCAGTGGTAAGGACCAGGCAAGAGATGAAATTCATTTATTAAATACACTTTTAGGCTGATAACCAGGATATTCACCAAAGAGTCACATTCCTTTCTCCTGCTTTGCACATCCAACATCAGTGTTAAGACTGGAATTGCAAGTGGCATGTCCTGGGCTCAGACAGAACTCGCCTTCTGGGCAAAGCAAAATTGTTTCTTGACAACTGGAGCAGAGGATCCAGTGCTGGACTGTTTTATTCCTGGCTCTCCAGTGACTTGCTAAATCACCCTGAGCCTTTCCTTGCCCCAATTTCCCTCTCTGTGACACCCAGTCAGGTGGGGTGGGTGCAGTTTTGCCTTTCTCTTCTTCCTAACACGCAGGTCCTGCCAGATTTGCTGTTTCGCCTCCTTCCTTTGGGTACCTGAGCTGAGGGACAGCAGGTTGCCTCTAGCACTGAACCAAAATATAATATTAATTTCATTTCTTTTACTATATATAGATGGAGGATGAAGAGAATTGGTTAAACAAGCAGTGAGAGTCTAGTCAGTGAAATTATTCAAACAGAAGAGAAATCTTTAATCCTTGGGGCTTCTGAGCCAGCTGGATCAAAGAAGAAAATGTGTTCTTGGAGGTTGTTCAGTGACAGCCAGCACAGTGCTTGCAGCAGGGGGGAAGGAGGAACCTTTTAGGGATGGAGGAAGGAGGAATGTGCTTCTTGTGCCTTTTTTTGTAATCTGATAATTGTCTTTGCAGAGCAAGCAAGAATGTGCACACATCTATTACCCACTCCTTGCCCAAACTGCACTGGAGTCCAGCAAAATCCAGTGACTTCACTGGGCTAAAAAATTTAAAGCTCACTAGTATTTACAGGCAGAAAAACAACTCAGCCAGCTCATCTTTCAGCCCCATAACTTCAGAGTTCATGGGTTGCTGATGCCGTTCCACTTGGGTCAGGGAATGTTGCTTTCCAGCCCTGCTCCAGGCTCTGCAGATGCCTTTGGTTGTCTGATGCCTTGTCCAGTTTGAAATGTGCACTTGGAAGCAAAAAGCCCAAAGTTGTGGCTCTGTGGGGAACAAAGCTGAGGCTGGTTAATTCCAGCTGGGTTTGGGAGGATTTGGGGCCTGCTGGATGTCAGCAGGAACCAGTTGTTGGCTGAGCTGAACCCAGGATTCTTTCAGAAATACAAATATATTCCTCAGGAGCAACCCAGAGCTGTGACAAATGCCCATGGGCGGGCAGAGAAATGGGCAAGTTCCAGTTCTCCAAGTGGGTCTTTCTCCTGGCTGTGTTTTTGTTCCTGCATCCCTGTTTCTGAAATGCAGAGCAATCAATTTTTTTTCTCCTTTTCTCTTCTTTTCCTCGGTCTGGAGTCTGTTAAAATGTCTCTGTGCCATCACCAATGATGATCCTTGTAATCCAGTAGCAGCAAATTCCAGCTCTGGGTGATGAATCCCATTAAGGTTGGACAGGAGCTCTGGGCGACACCGACAGCTAAACTCTGCACCCAGAGGGAAAAACCCAACCCTGAGCCCAGGGCTAAGCTTGTTCAGCTGTGCAAGATTTCCTGCCTGCTACTTTCATGCCCTGCTTAGGGATTTATACCACAGAGAGCTTTAAAGTTTTTGACATCCCCTCCCATCCTGTGATGAGCCAGCTTATTTTGGAGATTCCTGTGACTTGAACTGGAAACACGTGCAGGGGAAGGGAGGAAGGCTTGGCTCAGCCTCGGGAATATTTGCCTGTTTTAAACCAAATACTTGAGCTTTCCAGCACTAGCCATGACCTTGCACTCCACTGATGCTTTTCCTCTGGAAATGTGAATAAAACTAATATAAGTTGTGACCTGATTGGTTAATTCTGTGTCTGGGGCTGACCCTGAGACGCTGGGCTGGCTGTCACTGGGGTGGGTTGATCATGACATGTTTTTCCTCCCCCTAAACCCCAACCTGGCAGTCACAACATGAAAGACACCTTTTCATCATTTCTCTCTTCTGTCTGTATCTGTTACCTTTTATTTGAGCTCTCTTTGGTGTGTGCACAGGACAGGCAGCACCAGCCTTGGCTGTGGGTGCACCTGACCCCAAATTCCTCACTGTCCTCTGCTGCTGTCAGAAGGTTTTAATCAGAGAATCCCAGGATGGGCTGGAAGGGACCTTGAAAAGCCTCTCCAGTCCAACCCCTTACCATGGGCAGCCTTTGCCAGGGCCTTACCACACTCACAGGGAAGAATGTTTTCCCAATTTAAACCTACTTTCAGTTTAAAGCCATTTCCCCTTGTCCATATAAAAAGTCCTTTTCCATCCTTCTTGGAGCACCTTTAGGCACTGGAAGGGGCTCTTAGGTGTCCCTGGAGCCTTCTGTTCTCCAGGTGAGTACCCCCAGCTCTCCCAGAGCAGAGATTCTTGATGGTAATGGGGGCAGAACTCAGCCTTGCACGTGCCAGTCCTAAACTCCAAAACCACTCAGCCAAGGCTCTCCAGGAAAATCAGAGACCCCTCCAGTGGGTGTGCAAATCTCACCAGGGAATTGGGCATGTCCTTGGCATGAGGGACAAACTACTTGGGGCTCACACAAAATAACAACAGGAATGAACTACAGTTTTTTCCTGCCCGAGGAGAAACACGACTCGGGACCAAAACAATTCCATGTTTGCCTGAGCAGAGTGATCTGCAGCTGCAATGAGCCACCTGGGGGGTGGTTTCACCCTGCTCAGTTGAAACTGCTCCATCAGAATATCAGGGGGAAAAAAACCACCTTTCACAGGGAAACAGATCCCAGAAGGGCAAGGACACGGCCACACATCCCAGCAGAGCCCCTGAGGAACTAACAGGATAAGCAGTGTTTGATGTTCCCGAGCCTGCTCCAGCCATCCCAGTTCCCAACCAGGAATCCCATCACGGTAACAAAAGCAAACAAACTGAAGTTTAAATAGAAGCAAAAAAAGCCTTGGGAGGGAAAAACCAATGAGAGCAAATGTTTACCCCGAGGATGGGACCGTTTAGGAATTGTGGCTGGGAGCCAACTCTCCAATATTTTTAGTTCCAGAAGCTTTGTAAACCTTGGGCTGCCGGAGTGACTCCATGCCCTGATCCTGTGATGCCTTGGGAGGGAGGACCTGCTGCAGGTGTGGTTTTAGGAAACCTGGGGAGCATCAGGAGGGAAAGTCCAACACGTGATTTGGGGGCTCATTACACAGCTAATTGCGATTAGAGCAGCTCTGCTTTAAGGAGCTTTTCTACCTGCAGAGTTGTCCAGTCCCTTTGAGCTTGAGTCAAATCAGATTCCCCAAGTGTTAAAAAACATCCCCAAAAGGTTGTTCCAAACTGACACGGGTTGGGGTGGTGGCTGTGCTGGAATCCAGCAGCTCTGTGGATCAGGGGTTGGAAAAGCACCTCCACTTCTTGCATCCTCCTGGAACTCCGAGGAGGCTTTTCCGCCCCTCTCAGGTGCCCGTGGTCTGGGATTTGTTATCCCTGGCAGGCCCGGAGCCCAGGGAGGCTCTGGCATGTGTCTGCTGCTCAAAGTGGGACCACCCAACCACTCAAGGAGTCTCCAGATGGTTTTCACATTGCCTTGACCTCATCTCTCTTATGGATGGAATTGAAAAAGGCCAGAGAAGAGGCTCGGATATAAATTTCCCCGTTCCCAAGCACGTCTGTGCTGCTGGTCGATGGCTGGGGAAGGTCTCACTCTTTGGTTTCAATGAAAACATTTCAAACATCTTCATTTCAGGAGAAACACAACAGTTGAAATGTTGGGGTTTATTTTCTTCCCCATAAACAGAGCTTTTCCTCCTCCTTGTGCTGTGCCAGCTTACCACATCCTGGAAGAATTAACCCAGTGAAGTCTTCAGAGCTCAGTGGCACCTTCTCCCTTTTTCTCCCTGGGGATTTTTCCCTCTCTCTGGTCGTGCCTGTGGGATTTCCCAGTCTTGGAATCTCTGCTGCTCCTTCTCCATCAATCAATCCTTCATGCCATCAGTTCATTCTGCCACTTTCCCTCCCTCAGTTCCCTTCCCATCCCTGAACTCTGCACACACATGTGAACCCACCAGCCTCCCCTTCTCTTTATCCCCCATTCCCCCTGTTCCCCATCTTCCCAACACCATCCACTCTCCCAAATCCCCCTGACCCTGTGTCCCACCTGGAGGTGGTAAGTTGAGCAGCCAAGGACAGGAGGTCCCTCAGGCACTGAAGGGCAAAAGCAGACAGGGATTTTCCACCAAATCCCACAACAAAACAGCACCAAGATGCTCTTGGGCAGCAGCAACACCGTTCCAGCAGCCCCTGAGCCTGCCCTGCTCCCACTGGGCTGGGCTGCAACCCCTTCCCAGGGTCAGGAATCCCAGGATAAACCAGAGCAGGCAGCACCAGGTCCATCCATCACCATCTCTGTGCCCACCACCACAGCTGGAGCCAGGATGGGGTGACCCAAAATGAGTGGGAATCCCACAGCGCTCCAAAGGGGAGATGCTCCTCTGCCAACATGGGATGCTGTTGGGATCCTTGTGCTCACCATTTGGAGATCCCAGGCTGGGCTGGAAGCAGAGGGGACCATCAGAGCAAGGCTGGTGGTTGCAGCACGGGCTGTGCTGCTCATCTCGTTGCAGCAACAAGTCTCCAGCAAAAGCAGCTCTGGGAATGCTTTCCCAAGGGATGGGAGGCCCCTTTCCCACCCTCCTCTCCATAAATCAGCCAGGAGGTTTTCTGTGTCTTCCTTGCTGCTTTTGCTGCTTCCCAGGATTTTTCAAAACTCTGTGCTGAGCAACCTATTTGCCCTAAATAACCCCTGCACCAGGCAGTTGATAAAGGACCCGTTTACATTTCAAATAAAGAAAATATTGTTGGCTTTGGATCAAAACCAAGTTGTGTTCCATGTTACCAGTTTCACTGAGTCACTTCTTTTTATACCCAGGCAGTTTCTCTTAGAAAAATGTGCATGGAAACAGACTCTGGGCTTTCTTACTGTGGCACAAGGTTTCCCCAGGACAGAGGCACCAAAGCTTTTCTCTTGCCTTGAAGCTGATGCCTGTTCATGTCTCTAGACAGGCAAATTCCATTAAAACCCAGGAGTGATGCCATGGATGCCACTGTTGCACGTTGCCACTGTATTTCCAGCTGGATGTTGTAAATAAATCCACATCCACTACCAGTGGAAAACTTTCATCAACTTAGATTTGGAGCTTCTGGTCACGGAGCCAAGGAGCTTTTTCCCAGGTGGGATGAAAATACAGGGTTTGCCTCCATAACTGCACAGACAAAGGGCTGGACATGAGCACAAAGTTAACTGTCCTCTTGGGGATAACCAGGAGGAGCAGGACGTGCTAATGTCCCCCAAAAATCAATCTCCACCCCAGCTGGAGGCTGGGCATGGCAGGAGAGCTCAGCCAGGAGCTTTGGCTCTCAGCAACGCTTGAGAAGCAGCACCGAAGCCATTGGGGTGTCACAGGCTTCATGGAGAGGTGATGGAGGTTTTGGGAGGTGCTACAGCCCCCTCCTCCTCAGGAGCTTTCTGTCACTCAGGAGAGATGGATGTGACCTTCCTGTGGGAGCTTTTCCAGTGGGAAGGGCTGGGAATATGTGTGTAAACCCCTTGGATCATTGGAAATCAGGTAACAGCATCTTTGAAGAGGAAAATGATGTATTAAAGTGAATTCTCTGATGGCTGCTTGATTTTAGATCTGAGAAAGTGTCCAAAGGAAGGACATGAAGGTGGTCAAGAGTCTGGGGGGGCCCTGAGGAGCAGCTGAGGGCTCTTGGTGTGTCCAGCTGGAGCAGAGGAGATGAGGGCAGAGCTCAGCGGGGGCTGCAGCTCCTCCCGAGGGGCAGCTCCAGGTCTGGTCCCTGTGAGCAGGGACAGCACCCAGGGAATGGCTGGAGCTGTGCCAGGGCAGGGGCATCTCAGGGAAAGGGTCTTCTTCCCCCAGAGGGTGGTGGGCACTGACCAGGGTCCCCAGGGCAGTGGGCACGGCCCCGAGGCTGCCAGAGCTGCAGGAGGGTTTGGATGATGCTCTGGGGCACAGGGTGGGGTTGTTGGGGTGTCTGTACAGGGCTGGGGGTTGGACTGGATGATCCTTGGGGGTCCCTTCCAGCTCAGGATGGCCCAAGGTCCCCTGGTCCTGGAGAGCACTCAGCCAGAGCAGTAGCAACTGCATCGCTTTCAGAAGACACGTCTGGTTAAGATCATCTCCCGCTTCCTCCGAAACAAGATTTAAAATAGACCTCCCCTTCAGAGAGTCAGCTTTGCTTAGCAGTCAAATGGATTAATCACTGGAAGGGATAAAGAAAACAAAGTCTTGTGTTGATCCCACGGGGTCAGCCCTGCCGTGGCAGAGACTCTCTGCGAACACTTGGGTGTCTTTCCCTTCCCTCGCCCTCATCCCACCCTGCTGCTCTTGGGGAGAAGCTGAACAGCTTTGGACCTCCAGGCACCATCTCATCCTTCTTGCCTGGCTAAAGGGAGAGGAGCATCACCCAGAGCAGCTCCAACACGGAGTATCAGCTGCTCAGCACGAGGGCAAGCGAGGACAAGAGCTGCAGCCTGAGCCTGGTCCTGCCGCACACGAGGGCTGTCGGCTCCCATCCCTCCTCCCCGGCACGCCAAGGAGAGTGGGACACGAGACAGGACAGCTCTGATGGGACCTGGCGTGGGCCAGAGATGTGCAGGGCACTGTCAAAAGTCATGCTGGTTTCAAGTGGCATCAACCCTCTGAAAGCTGAATGTCTCATCCACCTCGGCCCCGACGCTGGACACGTGGGAAGGAAGGGATCCCTTTTTCCTCCCGCAGGTGTTTTGGGATCAGATGTTGTGCTGGTTTAGAGTTAAACCGGCAGGAGAAATGAATCAAAATCAGAATGGGATTGCAAGTCAGAAGAACAAGTTAATAAAAGATCACAAAATACACTGAGACAGAAGGAAAATTCGTTTGTGCCACAAAAACCCCAGATGTCCAGCCCAGCACAG